>JAQIXI010000111.1:0-35904 GCA_034700165.1 Galumnidae sp. Gr-Ori-00277 | reverse complement strand
CATATAGTTTTAACACTTACAGTTTTTCACTACATTTGCGAAGTGATATGTAGTATATGTATTTGTTTTACGCGCACCCACCCACCCATAACATAATTATTACTCTAGATAAAGCCGTAAATGTAGTGATTATAGGCTTTGCCCTCAAACCTTGTTTATTAAGTGTACGTTTATATGAGTTTCAATCAATCTTTAAAATACCCAAAAAATCAGTGTACGTTTACCCGGATAAACGTACACCCCCTCTGTGAAATTCACTTAAACGTATCACAGTAATACAGTGTACGCTTATCCGCGAGGTTAAGGTAATAATTACTTTTCGATGAATGGTTTACGACCGACGAGTGATAACGTCTTTATATAATTAAAATTAAATATTTCGGACAAAAAATTAATTGAAAGTAAACTTTAAGTTTAGTTCAAATATTTATTTAAAGCCTTTAATTCCGGACACAAATTAAAATTTTTAAATTTTAAAAAATAATTATAGATTAAGAGATTAAACACTCAATAAATTCAATTAAAAGTCGAACATTCCTTAGAATTCTGTCATCGGTTTTAACAAACGATCTGTTATTCGGAGCGAACGTTCATTTCGCGAAAGACAAACACTTAGTGGTTGTCATTTGAATTAATTCCCATTTTTTAAATTGTAATTCAATTCAAGAAATTCTTCCCCAAAGTATTTGTTTAGAATAAAGTGAAAGACGAGAAAAGATTAAAATAGAATTAAAACAATTATCTAAAATTAAAATAAAATAAAAGTTATGTTTTTGTGTAAAGCCGTGTCCAAAATATCGGCCGTAAAGTAGGCCTCAGCTGATAGCCTTGGAATACAGTCCATAAGTGATATCATAGTTCTTGAATCGGCACACCTGAAGCTCTTTGCGACTGAAACCAATGAATTGTAAGCCTTTTATCAAATCGTGAGAATCGTAAGCACTCGACAACTGATTACAAAAAAAAAACAAAAAATATTAATTTAAAAATATTAAAATTGAAGACTCACTTCATTAGCGCAAAGAGTCATTAAAAACTTTCCCGGAACGAAAACTTTTAGTAAGCGATTGATCAGATCTGGGTATGAGTTATGCGGAACATTAGTCTCAAACGACACATAAGAGCACTGGGGTTCAGGAGTTATATGTATTGTCACATAATATCCCTAATTTAAAATAAAAAATACATTTTTTATAAAGAGATTCAAATTTCTGAAAAAATACCCCTTTTATGAGTGCATTCATAGAATAACCGCAGGGCTCGAAGAGGAAGTCATCGATAGTCATTCCGGGCAAAATCTTATCGATTCCCGATTTTTGTGTCGCCTCTTTAGCTGAAGAGCTCACTTTTCTGGTGAATATACTCATAACCTTCTGATCCAAGTCCTGCATAATTATTTCAAAAGTCTGGTCCGGTGTTTGTTTGAATGTTTTAGACTGAATCGGAGGTGTATTCAAAGTATACAAATACCAACAGTCACTTGTCATTCGGCCCATACAATAGGCGGCCCCGTCTGTCAACAAAAACATCTTTAATATTCAGAATAAATGTTGAAAATAAAACCTTCAAAGAGTGTGTCCAACACTTCGACTTCGTTTTCAAAATTGCGGTGCAGGTCATCCTGCAGTTCCGGTCGCATAAAGTTTTTACGCGAATAAAAGACATCCACCACTTCATCAAATCCGGCCATTTCTTTAACCAAATAGAGAAGGGGTTCAATACACCGCAAGAGTGTAGTCGATCCGCACGTCTTTAAAATAATCCGATTCTTCGATACAAACATTGAACTCTCGCTAAAGGTTTCGATTAAAATAAAGATTAGATCAAATGTCATAATAAATGTATAAATGGCCAGTACTTGGCAAGTACTCCGTAGGGCCAGTAAAAGACTGCACACTTGAGCTCAAAGACTCCAGTGACAGCCCCACCAGTACCTCTACGTGCCAGTACTACAGCACTGATCTAATACTGAAATTCTCGACTAATAATAAAAAATGTGATTTTAATCTAAACTAAATAAATAATTTTGAATTGATTTTGTACTGATTGTACTGATTTGTACTGGCTTTCAAACTGTGGGGATGACACTAATCACACCAATTCTTATATAAAATTTCAATTCAAAGCAAATATCTTTTCAATTACTTCCTAATATTCAGTATTTTTAGATTATTTGCTTTAATAAAAATGTTTTTATACAAAATTATCTTCAAATTATACACAGAAATAGATAAGAAGAGTGTGTTTTCCGATTAAATAATAGAATATATTAAATAAGTTTTGAGTTTTGAGAGTTGACTTCTTAGACTTTTTTAGTTTCTTAAAAATAGGTGTTTAAGAAAAGAAATATTTAATCCATTATTTATTTATAATTATTCAATAGAGTAAACCATTTAATAAATATTAATAAAGATATTAAAAGAGAGAAAATAAAGACATAAAAATAACTGAAAAAAAGTGCAAAAGAAAAGAAAGCTTTAATAAGAATAAGAATAATAAGAATAAGTGAAATATCAGATGAATTGAATTACATCTGTTTTGTCAGAATTAGTTAGAAAAGCCAGCAAAACAACTCTGACAAATTCAGACACGACTATCCATTCGTGACAAAACGTTAACACAACCATAAAGTTGTGTTATGTCTCCCCTCCAGTTGTTATTAAATCAGTTGATTACAAGTCAATCAAAATTTGGAAATATTGACTACAACTAACTCTTTATTGTTTTAATATAAACTCATTTGTTATGAGAATAACATGAGTTATAATACCCACTGGTTTTTGGCACAACATTAGGTTTGGCACATCTGTTGTGAGTCTGATTCTCTTGTCAATGGGTTTGCGAATTAACGCCATTCGGACAGCGCCAGAACAACACTAGATCTGCATTTGGCTGCAGATGAATGAGAAAAAAGAAAATATAATAACAAATATCTTCAGATGGAAGAGTAGTTGTTCGTGAGGTCACTGCGACAAATACAACTGCATTTGCCCCACCATTGCAGCAGAACATACCCCCAGTTGTTGTACTTTTTGGCATATATTTAACTACATTTATATAATAAATACATCAAAATTATACATAAATTTAGTGCCAATTGATTACAAACAACTTTGGAAAGTCTAAAACCACTGCACGGGGTGTCAAACCAGTAATAGTGTTCTTCTTTTAAGACATTCAATGCCTTACCCTTTGGTTTGAATAAACTCTCAAACCATTGAAATAAATACTTTACCCACTCTTATGGCACATGTAATGAGTCTTCGCTTTCAAAGTCAACTCAATTAAGATAAAACAGTTTTTGGCCAAATTGTGGTCTCAATCGAATCAACAAAATAATAAATAAATCGATTCGTGTCTCTAATCCTATGATTATTGACAGATATTCTGTCGTTAAACTGATTTGTGGTTTACCTCAAGACATATGCATCCAATTGTTCGTTACGTTTGAACGAAATGATCTCGCATTTGACCAAGCTCAATAATGATTCCCACGCAGTTCTGTAAGAAGTAAGACATTGTTATCGTATTTCAGTGACATTTAAGTGAAAGCAGATCTCACTCATCATATAAATAGATATGAAATATCTTTTTATTCATTCTATTAGTAAACGTATAAAAAGATTTCACGCTTTAAAGGAGTGATATTTCCATTAATTAATGATTTGTTAACATTAAATATCATAAATTTAGAGGAAACGAGTGATTGATTTGGAGATAAAAAAGTACTTTTGCTTAAACATCGGATTAAACCATATCTTAGCACTGGGATAAAAGTACTCTGGTTCTATAGTCTAGTCATTAACGGATAGTTTTATTTGATTAACTAATCTCAAGGACCACAAGTCATGCTTTTCAGTGCATTTGGAAAATAATATTATGTTTTATATTAAAAATAATTATGAGATAAACTGTAATTCAGTTCAGTTATATAACTGAAGGGGTTATTAGACTCAAAATAATTTTTTATCAATTGTTTTATCAAATTTGTTGAGCCCTTAAGAGTAAGTTTTACTTACTTTCAATAAATATATGGCTTTGAATTAAAGTGAATTAAAGTGAATTAAATTGAAATTAATCTGATTTTATTGAGTATTTGAGTATTGATTTCCAAAAGACTTATGTTTTGGCGTTAAATGAATTGAGTCTTGAATTCAGTTTCAAATTTTTATTACGAGTTTTGAAAAAATGCGATTAAAATCAAACCTGAAAAGAGCTTTTATGTGCTTTTATGTGCTGTGCTCTCAGATATACATATATTTAATGTGATTCAACATTAAATGGAAAAATTTTGGCGAAAATTTGTGCCAAAATTTGTTGCCTTCAATGAAAGGCATATCTTAAATGTCAGAAACTGTTTGCCTTAACTTTGCCTTAACTTTGATTATCACAAAAATGCAGACAATTTTCAAAATATTTTTTTTAGTCATTTTCTCTATTTTTGTAAAACATTTAATGTTTTTAGTTTTGCGAAACAAATACAGATATTTAATGCTTTTGAGTCATGAAATGCTTTTTAATAAATATAATATTAGTTTACTATTAATATAACATAATATAAGTGTTGTTTAGATTTCAAAGTAATAGTAATAATAGAAAAGCATTGCTTTTGGGAACCAATCGATTGGCCTTCAATTCATTGAAATTATTTGAAAATACCGTCGATTCGACGAATACTTCTCTTATATATGATTTCAAATATCATTTACTTTTACTTTCAATTCACTACATTTTATTGAATTTCTTTTTATATCTAATATATAACTAATATATTAAACATATATTTTATATTTTAAATCAATAGAATTAAAGGAATACCTATTAATGTGTCTGAGATCACAATCTTTGTGGTTGTCGTCATATTTGTCAAACCAGATCTCCAGAAGTTTTTCAGTGCCTTCGAAGAAATCGCAATAATTTTCTGAATTCATTCTCTTATTAATGAAAATTTAATTAATTTGAAGATTAATTGAAAGTCACTCAAAAAAGACTATAAGTCAGTAAAACGTTATTCAAACGCAAAGAATGAATGAATGAATGCTTTGCTTTAAATCCAATTTATAAGAGATTTGAGAGTTGACTACAGAATAGTACTCCAAATGAATGAAAATTAATAACGTTTTAGGGCTGAGCTGTAAAGGGTTCTCATATGACGACCCTCTCTATGATCACTAAATGCAAGTGTGAAGAAGAGGACAAATGTGAGGACAAATGTCATTCTATTTGGATAGCAATTGATGGCAGAGCGCTGTCTCACAAGTGATGCGGATGTCGTCATAAGAGATAACTGATTGCTATGACAACAACTCCACTATTGGCTCTTCACAATCAGTGGGGTCTCAGTGGGGGGTCTCATGTCTTCATCTTATGTGGACTCAATCATAAGATTTAGACATTATATACATTGTATTCAACCAAAAGTACTTTTATCTCAAACTATTAAAAACTGATTAATAAAAAGTGATTATAACTGAATATAATCCCAAAAATTGAATCAAAGAATAAACAGCTGTTTATACATCATTTGGACTGCATTTGGACCGCATTTGGACTGCATTTGGACCGCATTTGGACCGCATTTGGACTACATTTGGACCGCATTTGGACACTGTTTTAACATTTCTATAAATATATGAATGCAATCATTAACTCATTTATTGTAATTTTATTCCTAAAAAACTTGAATAAAGGATATGTCGAACCGTAGAAATTGATATCAAACGAATCAAATAAAATGTTTGCAAAACAATTGAGAGACAATTACTGACAATTGAGAGGCATTTAAACATTAATTATGAGATTTTTATTCTTTATATACAAACACTTTTATTCTGAAGTTGAGGTCATTTTTCATTCTTAAACTTAAAATGCATATAAAACGAGAGTATAACTGATATTTTAAAAATTTTAATTAAATCTGACTTTTATTCAAAGGTATGACATCTCCTCATTTAAACAAAAGTTAAGACAATTTTACTCTTAAAATGAATTCAACAGAATTTAAATAAAATTATTACTAAAATCTAATGAAATGTAACCCTTTTATGTCTCCCAAATAAACACTACAATGAAATGTATCAAGGTATAATTATGTTGAATAAATGGTTTGTCTTCAAATCAGATGATATACGAAAAGTTTCAAACAAATGAATGATCGGAGAAATAATTTATTAGAAAATAATTGCCAACAAATAAACCAATTATTTGAGAAAATCTCTAAAAGCGTTTCATTTTATTCTCAATTATTAGAAAAAAAGTTTCATTAAAATTAAAAATTAGTTTCAAAAGAATCGAAACTCAATTAAATTTTGAGGGAAAAAGAATTCAAATAAAAATTTACTACAATTTGTTCTCATTGTTGCGGTATTTGTGGAAATCCAGGATTAGGTGGATATCGGGGTCTATTAGCACCCACTCCTCGTGAGTAAGGATTTACCCCTGGCATTGCTGTCATTAGTGGTGGTGGAGGCCCTCCCCCTACAGTGTATGGACCGGATTGTTGTTGAGGAGATTGTGAGGGAGGCATCTGTTGAGGCATTTGTTGAGACATCTGCTGAGACATCTGTTGTTGTGGCGGTTGAGGACCAAAGCCATGAACAGGACTCGGATGACCAAAACCAGTAGAAAGGGGAGGCGGGGGACCGCCATATCCTGAGGAACCGGTCGATGCCGAAGAAGTAGGCGCTCCACTTGGATGATATAGTTGAGGGGGTGCTCCACTAGTAGGCGGAGGCGGTGGTTGGTGGACACCAGACCCCAATGGCTGTCCAGAAGGCGGAGGTGCACCGAATACTTGCCTTAAATTTTGAGGTCCGCCCGGAGGGGCTCCAAATGGTTGGTTCAGTGGCGGTGGGTTTGAATTAAAAGTGCTGATCGGTTGAGAAGTATGACCGGGAAAACCACTGGACATCGACTGAGAAACGTTTGCGACCGAAATTGGATTCGAGGGCGGCGTCGGTAAAGTGGGAGCGCCCATGTTTTGTCTGTTTGGGGGCGGGAACTGTCCCGGATAGGGCTGAGCCTGTATTTCAAATCGCGGTTGTTGTGGAAATTGAGGCAAAGTTTGTCCCATCGGAGGCATAACAGGCGTCGAATTCTGATTTGTCTGTTGCGGCAAAAACTGTGTATTCGATGGATTCGTTGACAAAGGCTTTGGTTCAGACGTCGTTATATTCGTCATATTTTGCGGTTTGGACTGAGAGGAGAGACTCGAAACACTTTCCGGTGAAACGGAACGCTTCTCCTCAACGGGGGGTCCGTTTTGTAATTCATTGTCTAAACGTTGTCTCGAAGTCAACGGATCGAACTCTTTGGTCGGTTGAGAGACTGATTTTGAAAGCGATTCCTCTTCTTTTAGATCATTCTCTTCTTCGATGACATTCTTTTTGGGCGCTTCCAATCGATCCAAAAGGAAATTACAACGATTTCTGATGTGTTGCAGTTCTTTACGAATCACTTTGACCTCATCGGTCACTAAAGGCATTGGCTGTCCGTTAACGAAGAGCGTCAGCTTAAGAATACGACTGCATTGAATGGCAAACGAGAGGTCACTGCTGTCGAAGATAGTAATCAAGTCGTTGTCCTCATCTTTATATTTAATGACCACATCATCGTTAGAATTGAGTTTCCCCTTAAAGACTCTTTGCATCATAAGAACCAATTCATCGTAAGTGATCTCTTCGTTATGAATGGGAATTCTTCTGATGTCGTCTCCAAATTGGACTTTAATTATGAGTTTTCCGCTCAAATCTAAATGAGAGAACTCATCGTTGACTGCAGTGAAAGAAGCGGTAGAATTACTCGAAGCCATCGATTGATATCCGGTATGAGTTGTCCCGCAATTGTCCGATCGATTTAGAAACAGTTGAAACAATCGGTAATTTTGGAGATAAGTGGCCGACAATTGTCTTTAAAATATAAAATTAAATTAAAACAAAAATTAGCACAAATTAGAAACAAACCTAAAATGAATGGCTTTCGGCCAAAGAGTTGATTAAAAGCAAAACAAAAGATTAAACGATTGAAAACTATATTTGATTTAAAGCCGTATTTAAAATACGTGTCAAACGAGTCATCAAAAGATATCAAAAAATGATTGCGTGGAGTATATGTGACTTAACTACAAATCAATGACAACAGATGTCACTCCTCTCACAATACAAACACGTGTTTCAAATAATGTCAACAAAACTCATAAACAAAACAAATTTGTTTTAAATCTAATTCAATGATTCAATGAATTATTGAATGAAAAAATTGAAACAATTTTTTGTTGGTTTAAAGTCTTTGGTTTCAAAATACAAATATATTAAAATTATGGCTTCTTTTGCTGATTGTGAGTCTTCTCCCCTCAAAAAAGCCAAACTCGATGTCGAGTCTTCTGCGGATCAAATTAAAAGTCATACAAATGACTGGCGATCGAAGTTTAGTAGAAGTTTCGATGAAATCGATGTCGGAATCACTGAATTTATCGGTGAATTTGAACCATTTGAAGGAATTCTTAAGAATCGGTGAAATGAGTGGTTTAAAGCAATTCTTATGTTATTTAACCTCTTATTTAACAGTTATGAAGACTTCGTAGTTCATGAGATCACAAAAAGTGGTCAAATCATACGTTTGACTGAAAATAGTAAACCCGTCGATGAAGTTATTCCAGTTCTCGATATCTATGAAATACTCGACGATAATATTGTCGAACAAATCAAAGACCTATTAAATGATGAGATGACTGACACTATCGACCAAATAAATGATTCACAAGAATTAGAAACAGAAATCGAATCCAATTGTGAGCCACAAACGGAACTCAAACTTCAAAACAAAGCCATTGACTCAAAATGTGTTAAAAATGAAGAAAATGTTAAAATTCTTGTCAATGGTTTGACTAAATTCGAAAGAACTCGAATACATAAAGCAATTAAAGACAATTTTGAAGAACTCGAAACAATTACTGTCGACGAAGAACTCAATAAATATATTGTAGTGAAAAAAATGGACAAAAATAGTGTAAAACGACGACCAAATCAATGGCCTAAAGATAGGGGTGAATACATTCACTTTGTTTTGTATAAAGAAAATAAGGAAACACAACAAGCAATCAATGAATTATCGCTAAAAATGCACATCTCTTCCAAAAACTTCGATATCGCCGGCACTAAAGATAAACGGGCCATAACTACCCAAATGTTGAGCGCTTGGAAAGTACCGCCTAAAAAGATTTGGTCGGCAGCACAGAACTGTTCCAATATAGAAGTGGGACACTTCCAATTCAACAAAGAAACCATTAATTTAGGAGATCTTAAGGGAAATCATTTTGATATTGTCTTAAGAGAAGTCAAATGTGAGGACAGGAATAATGCAGAACAGAGTCTCGAATCAGTAAAAAACTTTGGTTTCATTAATTACTACGGAATGCAAAGGTTTGGTTTCCAGTCATACAAAACAGGAGTTTTAATTTTAAAACAGAAGTGGGAAGAAGTGGTCGATTCTATTCTTAGTCATAAACCTCAAGACATGACATTACATAAGAAACCAAATGTTATGTCATTTAATCAATGCATTGATTTGTGGCGAAAGACTCGCGACGCGAAACTCGTTTACAATAAGTTTGCCTTCAAATGGACCCCCGAAGGGACTCTTCTCAGAGGTTTGTCACGAGTGGCTCCAAATGACTTTCTCGGTGCCCTTCAAACTGGAATGGCTCGCAATCAAAGACTTCTTTATCTTCATTGTTATCAGAGCTATATTTGGAACAAAACGGTTTCGTATAGAATAAAAAAGTATGGCCTCAAAGTAGTGGCCGGAGATCTACTTCTTTTAAATAATGATAACATCGATAACGAAGACAACACTTCCAAGAATTCTATCGATCGCCACCGAAATATAGTGATCGCAAACGAAGAGAATATTAAGTCGGCGTCGATTCACGACATTGTTTTGCCAGTCGTCGGTTCCGACACTTTAATGCCTAATAACTCAGTTTCCGATTATATAAAATCTCTTTTGGCTGAACAAGAAATTACTCTCGACTTATATCGCAATTTACCGAAACAGTGGTGTTGTTTCGGCACTTATAGGAAAGTGTTTGTTAGACCCGAAAATTTTGACTATCAATGGATTGCATACAATGACCCGAATATACCTCTCATTGATAGCGATTTAAATTTAATTAAAAGACAATCAGAAGTTTTGCACAAAAGTTGTGAACAAACAACTGATCAAAAAAGTGAAAAACTTGCGCTCAAAATATCAATGAGTTTACCCTCGAGTTCTTACGCAACGATGGCTTTCAGACAAATCACAAGAACTGAAACAACTATTTTAGAAACAAAGCCATGGATTGAAAATAAATACAAAAATTAGAAATAAATTGTATTTCAATTAATGAAAACTTAAATTCAAACACTTTTTAATTAGTTATACAAATAAAAGAATATTTACTAAAATTATAAAATTTCTTCCGACGAATCATTTCGAACTGCGAGACCCAATTCATCTTCAAAAGTGTCCTCACAATCAGATAGTTTGCTGTCATCGATAAGTGTTTCCAATCGGTCTCTTATTTCTTTCGATACTTTATTTAGGATAAGTTCTCTAATGTCTTGTCGTTTAGGTTTCACAGAAGTGCTATCAAACCAATCAACTAAACTGTCCTTATCGTCCATTAGTTTGTTAACAATGTCGTCCGGACTCGCGAGGAATTGTTGGACGTATTCCAGAATAAAAAGTCCGCAATCGCTTGAATTGGTTTGATTTGGAACAAGTGGTGAGAATTCTTTCATTAATCGGACAGTTTTGAAATTGACTTCAAAATTGTGTTTTGCTTTCCATTCGTGAACTAAAAATTCACGAATGGGTCCACTCGACTGCTTCTTAGTATTGCCGGTATATAAGGAATCCATGAATATAATACACGGCCTGAAAAACATCAAAATAATTAAATATAAATAAACAAAAATGCGTTACTTCTTAGATGGTGTTTCTTCAGTAACTTCTTCGGTGCCTTCAGTCTTGATTTGAGGTAAGGTTGGGTCCAACTTTCTTTGATATTTATATACGGCTGAGGGATAGCAAACAATAGAGAGAAACCAATGCGACTCTTTTATGATCGGAAAAACTAAAAAGTCCTTTGAAAAAATGTCCACATTTTTAGTCCATTTCTTAAGCTTTTGTTGATATCTTTGTTCAAAACTGAAAATAAAATAATTTAAGTAAATATAAGTGAATTAATGTCATACCTATACTGTTCTTCTGTACGACTCAAACTGTTTTTACGTTTTGCCGGACGTTTTTCTGTCAAAATCATATAGAAAAGAGTGTCGAATATATGAGTTCTCAGGCGATCGCTTTCCGATAGCTTTTCATTAAAATAGTATCTAAAATATCGAAAAATTATTTTTAAGTTTATTTAAGAATAATTCTGACCTCAAATAGAAGTTTACGATATTATCATTCAAAAACTCTCCTTTATTTAGACATTTTATATCTGTTCCAACTAAATGAATGGCATCCTTATCGTCTTCCGGATAACTGAAGATCACTTTACTGTTTGAGATAATTAAAGAAATCATAAAATGGTATAAAGTATTATATAATTGTTTACTCGAATTCTGTCTCCGAATCATTTTTAGTTTCAATAATTCCTTCGTCGTCGTCGTCATCGATATCGATAGTAATGGTTTGAGAGGATATCTTTGGAGTGGAACGCTTCCCATTGAACCTCTGAGGAGAGGGCGAATTATCAGAACTGTCGGAATTTTTAAATAAAGTCCTGTTCCTATTCATTGATTGATTCAATCGTTTAGGGGTTTTCAAAATCGATTCTTTTGATGGACTTATGAATTGAATTTTCTGAATCGAATCCAAACGACTTAAAACGTTTTCAAACAAAAATCTCGCTTTTTTCACATCAATTGGAGAATATTTCAATTCTTTATTTTTAGAGTTAACCCATTTCTCCAAAATTTTAGAAAATCTTTCGCTCATTTTTTCCTTTAAAACGATTATAATATAGGATTCCGTCACATCTATAATCAAAAAGAACTTAAATTTATTTCCAACTCTTGGAACTCTTGGAAATTCATACATACCTAAGGAATTAATGTCAAACTTTAATCCATTTGTAGAATTGTTTCCCAAATGTAACGATTCTTTCATTTTATTATTGGATTCTATCGTCGGTTTAATGAATAACAGTCTATCACTCAAACAATACATTATTTCTTGTATTTCGACAAAAGGAATCATAATATGATATTTAAATTTTGTTTCCTTATTATTTGGCGATACATTTGTTAGTTTAATGCCATCGGAATTAAATACAATTGTTTTTCCGACAGTTTTATAAGTGCCGAACAAAACAAAGTCTGGAAATGATTCACAGGATTCAAAGTTTTGCAAAATTTCACTTTTGTCTGAATTAAATGTCTTTTCAATCAATGAATTGTTATTTCCAACGACTGATTCCGATTTGTAATCATTTCTATCACATTGAACCCCAACTCCGGGTAAAATCTCTTCAGTTTCATTAGTTTCCATAATTTCGATGCCGTCATTTGACTCTTGAGATGTCTGGGAATGAATTAAACGTTGGCCACAATTATCGTCAAAATTGTCGCCGTTTTCTGTTTCTAATTCAATAACTTCTGGATTCGTGACTCTGTTTTGAGACTTTGAGAGACTTTGTAAAACACTTTTTTCATTGTTATTAACGCAAGAACTCAAAGAACGGATATTTTTAATGACTGGAGTGTTTCCGACCATATCAGAAGACAACATTGCCATTCGAGCTCTTTCTCGGCCTATATTTGGTGGCGGACTATAAAACCTTTGGGTGGAAATGGCGGAAATGGTGGTCAAATTAGTTCTGTCTATTCTATCTTTTCTTTGATATTGTCTGCAATGATTGCATCGCCCACTGATAGGCGAAGTCGACATTTGTCCGCAATAACGACATTTGAAATTTGGATCCACTTTTGGCAAATCCATTGGTTGCGAATCCATTGAATAAAACACTAAAGGATTACTACTATTAGTGGTTAATACGATCGGAATTTGGTTCAGCATTTGAGCCGATGGTTGTTGTGATATAATGACAAGGCTTTGGGGTTGGCTCTGGAGTGGTATAAAATACTGATTCCTCGGAAGAATCGCTTGATCTGAGCTGATGTTATGGCTATAGATATCATTGGTTTGACTCATACCTAAAGATTGATTCCTTACAGATTCACAACTCATTCGTTGTTCGCCTGAATTAAAACTAAAGCCTTTAATTATATTATTAACCGAAGAAGTGATTCGATTAAACGCTCGTTTGAAGAAACCTTCGGACGACTCACTATTGCTCTGAAACTCTTGAAAACTCTTTTGTCGTTTATTCGGTGAACCACTCAAACTGTTGCCATCGAAGTCGTCATCACTCCATTCTTCGCCGAAATATCTTTTAGACATAAAAGGATTTATCCCTAAAATATTTCAAACAATTTCTTCGGTTTCACTTTAAATCCTAAAAACGTTTAAAATTAGTTTAAAAATTTTCTTTTAAAATGTTTTCTTACTTTTATTTTAATGTTTTAAACGAAATACAAATAAATAATTAATATTTAAATACTTTAAAATAATCTAAATTTTGATTCAAAAGTGAATACAAATAATAATTAAAGATTTAACTAAAATTTAGTTTTCACTCAATATTTATATGTTTTGTCAGACATTACTTTCAAAAAGAATAATAAATTCAAATAACTTTTGTTGTCAATAGGGGTCACTCTTTTCACTCAAACCTTACATAAACCGAACATAACTTTTATTGCAAATCAAACTAAAATTTAAAGAAAAAATAATTTTTTTATAATAAACACAACTTTTATATTATATTCTAATCAAAAAGTTATCGAAGTCTTAGATATAAACCAAAATTAAGTTTTAATTTTAATGAAATGTCTTTAAAATAACCAATAATTCAATTATTCATTGATTTCCCAAATATTTATGAATAAAATAAGTCTTAAGTAATAATTTAATAAAAGAAAATGAAATTTGTTTTAATAAGAATTAATTTTATTTCAAACAAAAGTGATTTCAATAATTAAATCAAATTTAGTTCTTCTTTTTGCTGACGCCAACGGTTCGACCTCTTCTGCCGGTAGTCTTAGTGTGTTGTCCGCGAACTCGAAGACTGTTTCGATTGAAATTTAGTTAATTTTAGTAAAAGAGAATCAGTAAAAGTGAATATTAAAGAATATTAACCCCCAGTAGTGACGAAGTCCTCTGTGGG
The DNA here is from genome assembly GCA_034700165.1 of Galumnidae sp. Gr-Ori-00277. Taxonomy (NCBI): domain Eukaryota; kingdom Metazoa; phylum Arthropoda; class Arachnida; order Sarcoptiformes; family Galumnidae; species Galumnidae sp. Gr-Ori-00277. The sequence goes on along the minus strand of JAQIXI010000111.1, from coordinate 21,629 downwards.
CGCGAATCTTCTTAAGTCTTTCCAAATCTTCTCTCAATTTGTTTTCGAGTGCATTGGATGTCACCTGAGAGTACTTCCCGTCTTTAATGTCTTTCTGTCTGTTGAGAAACCAGTCCGGGATCTTATATTGACGCGGATTTGTCATAATTGTCACCAATTTTTCAACCTTTGGTTCAAATAAGAGTTAATGTATTGTCAGTTAAATTCATCGATTGTTTACTTCTTCATCAGTCAGTTCTCCGGCCCTTTTGTTGAGGTCAACGTCCGCTTTCTTGCAAACAATGTTTGAAAATCGACGTCCGATACCCTAAACATTCCTTAATTTAGTTTAAATCAAAAAATGCAATAATTACTGACTTTAATGGCAGTCAACGCAAACATCACTTTACGTCTGCCGTCAATATTAGTGTTCATAACACGCAAAATGTGCTGAAACTTCTCCGGTATTACCAAAGACTGTAAATTAAATCAAATACAAATCAAAGGATTAATTAATTAAATCAAATTTTGATTAAAATACAAACCATTTTTGTTGAAAAATGTGTTCACTTTTGTGGCTAAACGTGAAAAGGATGTCAATGGCTCTCAACGGAAACAACTTATGTCTCTACAGTCAAACTCATTAAATAATTTCAATTTTTAATTATTTGTTATTAATTTTTTGACTGATATTAGAAAACAATTGGAAATCAAAAACATTTGTATGATTTATTTGAACATTTTATTTGATATTTAACTTTATTGATATTGAAAACAAAAAGCAAGGTTAATTTCAGATTAATTTTATTCAAATAGGTTTTACTGTATTTTTAGGATTTTGCGCACAAAAGGCTTAAATTATAAGTGAATTAAAGCGTGTTTTCAAATGTTTTTATTTCTTAGTTTTTAATTTTAATCAAAATTTAAACTGAGTTTAAAGAAATGGTTGTCATTAAAGACAAGTCTGTAATTAACAGAATAAAGTAATTATTAAATAATTGTTGTTTGACTTCAATACTAATAAATATTTAATTAAAAATATAGTAAACCGAAGACACGAAAAGGGAAACGATTTTTGTTGTCGAGAGAACCAAAACTTATTGAAGACACAAAAAATGCGATTTTTATGAGAGGATCAAAAGCTAATGAAATTTGTGTCCAATTATTAAAAGATTTGGTGAGTCCTTAACAAAGGATTGAATAATTGATTTAATTATTATTATTATTATTTTAGTGTTTACTTAAGAAACCGAATTCCGTGTATTTCAGCCGGTATTCAATTTTTGCCTTTTTTTCGATCACTTTTATTAAAATTTGTATTTCAAAGGAAAGAGTTATGGCATCCCTTCGACGACAGTTCTCATATCGAGTTTATGTGTAATAAAAACAATTCTTCGCTTTTCATGTTTGCCAACAATTCTAAGAAACGGCCAAATAATCTGATTATTGGCCGCACTTTCGACGATCATATCCTCGATATGTTTGAATTCGGTTTCACTGATTATAAATCATTGAAAGACTTTAAGGGATCAAAAACAACGGTCGGAACGAAACCGATTATCATTTTCAGTGGCCAACCATTTGATGTCGAATACGATTATCAAAGGATTAAAAATTTATTATTAGATTTCTTTAGTGGTCCTAATGTCGAATCGATACGTCTCTCCGGTTTAGAACATATCTTACAATTTGTGGCCTTCGATGGAAAGATATTTATGCGAAGTTATAAAGTATTACTAAAGAAGTCGGGCACTCGTTTGCCACGAATCGAATTGGAAGAAATGGGTCCCCGAATAGATCTGACTCTTCGCAGAACACATTTAGCTTCCAATGACTTATTCAAGCGGTCCCTTAAACGTCCCGAAGCTTTAAAGAAGAAGACGATAAAGAATATTAATAGGGACCCCTTGGGATCTACTTTAGGCCGCATTCATATGAAAAGACAGGATTACCGAAGCCTTCATTTAAGAAAATCCAAAGCCTTTCGAAAATCTTTTCAGGAAAACCATTCAAATAATGGTAACAAAAGAAAGAGTTTAGTTCCCGTTGAAGAAGACTCACAACCCATTAGTGGTAATATTAAAGAGAGAACTGATAACAAATCACATCAAACAAAAAGAGTTCGTTTTAGCCTTTGATTTATAGTATATAACTTTAAATTTTGAATTAATTGTAATCTTTAAATAAAATTTGAATAATAAAACCAATTGAATGACATTTTACTGGAATTAAATTTTAAGTCAGAATAAAGATAAGGATCCGAATAAGGATAAGGAAAGAGACAAAGATGACGACGAAGAGGAAGAAGGAAAGGAAGAAACTGTTAGGAATTCCTTTTGGGTTTACGATATATCTGGGAATCGTTGGTCTTGTATTTACACCAATGAAAGCATTGCTTCGAAATCTAACGACAATAATAATAATTCAAATAATTGTGAGCCCACTTCCAATGCATCCAATGCCGAACAGTGTGAGCCCTGTCCTCGATTTGCTCATCAGTTGGTTTACGATCCCCTAAAGAAATGTCATTATCTGTTTGGAGGAAATCCCGGCAGAAATCAAAGTCCAAAACTAAGACTCGATGACTTCTGGACACTCCAAGTATGGAAACATGTTTTACCTTTTCTTTAACCTTAAAATTACAACATTTATATACATAGATAATGATCAAGGTTATATTTGATAAATGATCAGTAAAATATTTGATGACATTTTACTGGAACCAAATTCTGAAATGATTTTATGTTTAATCTATAGCTCAAACAAATATCGAACAAAGAGTTACTCCGAAAGTGTAAGCGTTTGCTCAGAGAACAGGATTTTAGAGAAATAATTCAAAGCAAAACCTCTAATCATTTGTTGGAAAATTTTAGGCTTAAGTTTAAATTAATATTAAATTTAGTAATAGTTTTCCGAAATGAGTTCTCAGTTATATTTATTTTTTAAAAACAAAACCAAAACATTTATTGAAAATATTGATATGAATTTGAATTATAGTTTTTATATTAGATTATATACAGAAAATTTATTCCAGATTACGGGACTTATTTCGCGCAGGGACATTTACGCCGAACAAATCATTCGGTTTGTTATAATTTTTTATTTTAAAATTTAATTTAATTCGATAATTAGTTTTTTCACTACATTTACGAAGTGATATGTAGTAGAGTCCCTAAACGGTATACCGGAATCCGGTTTTATCGGAACCGAACCGTACCGTACCGTAAACGGTACGGTACGGTTCCAGTAGGCAACGGTACGGTTTGGTACGGTTTTTGGAAAAACGATTTCGGTATACCGTTTTTTCTGATTTTCAGAAAAAATTATTAAAAAATTAGTGTTTTTAACAACAAATACAAATTTATAGTAATATAGTAATATAGAAACTTAATTTTCAACAAAGACTTTAAAATATTTTGTGTTTCATTGGCTTAAATAATTGTAAATAAGTTTATATTATAACTTAAAACCTAAAATATCTAATGAAAATACATTGAGTGATCAACTATTAAACAATTTGATTGCAATTAAAGGCAATTCATTTGATTTCAAAAGCTTTAATTCAAAAACGGTATTTTACTGTACGGTTCGGTACGGTATTCATTAGAATCGGTACGGTACGGAACGGTTTTTACAAGGTCCGGTACGGTACGGTACGGTTTTTGAAATTCTCTTGAATTTGGGACTCTAATATGTAGTATATGTATTTGTTTTACGCGCACCCACCCCCATGGGATCTTTGACCATCCCTGATTTTATATCTCAGTACAAATTATTGTATTTTTATATCTTAATGATTATATGTGTAGTTATATTATTATGAATTAACATTTGAGTACTCTATTAGTTACATTTTAATAGATTTTTATGACTCGAAATCGAGAATTTGCTAACTCAAAAACTAAAAATTAACCTCGTGATTTTTCACTACATTTACAGAGTAAAGATAGTATATAATCGTCTTTCTTTAAAAAATCATTTAAAGTCCAGGAATTCCCGATTATTCTCTAATTATAAAATTAATTTTGGTATTTAGATATTTTGAGGCGACCACTAATACGATCTCACAATTCCATCAGAATTTGTTCCCCAACCGAGCGCTCCCAATCGTCTACAATCTGGACGCACCCGATGTGTTAGATCGGGAGGAGTTTGAGGCAGCACTCCAACGACTCTACGGTGTTGTTCGGGCTTCGGTGTCGGCACCGCCGAATACCCACCCGTAAGTGTATACGAGTATATTTCTAAGCCTTTTACTAATAACGGGAAAATATTTCTTTGAATATTAACGGCTCTCTTTGTTAATAATAGAGGACAGGGAGGTTGATGGCTCTCTAGAGACCATTTTTTGTAATGGAGGGGATAGGAAGGCCTTTTTCTAGTAATGGGATAACCTTTTCCTATCCATAAAGCATTGTTAGGTTTGAAACACCACTTACTATCCTTAGGACACTGTTTTTTGTGTTGAAGGGAATTTAGAACATTGTTGTGGTTATCCAGGTAGAGCTAGATAAAGAATATTAATTTTTCCTTTTAAAACATTCAATAAAATATATACTAGTTATAATCCGAAAATGTAGTGCCCTTTGAGTTTGAACTCAAACCTTGTTTATCTAAGTTTAATATACTTTTCTCTATAAATTTTAATTTTAAAAATTAATTTTAGTTTTATTTAATAGATTGAACAAGGAGGAATTGGTTCATTTTGAGAACTTCCTTCTCGGAATGCATTCCCTCCAAAATAATGGATTATTTGAAGTCGACATTCCCGACATTCCCGGAGTCAATGGTAACCAATAAATAAATAAAATGAAAGAATTGTTTTAAGAATCGTTTTATTTTATTTGGAAAATCAGTTTTTAATCATCAAATGTGACCAAAATATATATATATTTGAGATTACTTTTGGTTATAATTAGAGTTAAAAACTAATTAAAATATTTCTTTTTAAAAATGATTAAAGTTTTGAACTAAAATATAAACAAATGTTATAATAAAACAAACAAAAAACGACCGTTTCTTCAATTGAGTCAATACTCAAACCAAAACCAAATCAATTAAATTTCCTTTTGGTTGAGTCATGTGTTCGGGAAAGAACTCAACGATTGTGTCGAATACTTTAGTTCTGTTTATATAATTTAAGTCCGGATCCAATTCCTGGTTGTGGGGGAAAATCGAATCGTCTTTGAATATAAGTGAAGCCAACGATTGAAACTAAGATTTAATAAAAATATTTTACTTAAATCTAAAATAATTTGCAAAATAACATACTTTTCGACTCTCCTCAGGGTCTGAATGATTGAATGTTTCGGACAATTGGTTTTGAAGATATGAAATGGCAAACGAGCCGTTCCTTTGAATTATTTCTCTAAAATCCTGTTCTCTGAGCAAACGCTTACACTTTCGGAGTAACTCTTTGTTCGATATTCGTTTGAGCTATAGATTAATAATAAAATCATTTTAGAATTTGATTCCAGTAAAATGTCATTTTATCAAATATAACCTTGATCATTATCTATATATATATATAAATGTTGTAATTTTAAGGTTAAAGAAAAGGTAAAACATGTTTCCATACTTGGAGTGTCCAGAAGTCATCGAGTCTTAGTTTTGGACTTTGATTTCTGCCGGGATTTCCTCCAAACAGATAATGACATTTCTTTAGGGGATCGTAAACCAACTGATGAGCAAATCGAGGACAGGGCTCACACTGTTCGGCATTGGATGCACTGGAAGTGGGCTCACAATTATTTGAATTGTTATTATTGTCGTTAGATTTCGAAGCAATGCTTTCATTGGTATAAATACAAGACCAACGATTCCCAGATATATCGTAAACCCAAAAGGAATTCCTAACAGTTTCTTCCTTTTCTTCTTCCTCTTCGTCGTCATCTTTGTCTCTTTCCTTATCCTTATTCGGATCCTTATCTCTATTTAAACCCTTTTTGAAAAATTTAATTACAACTTAAAGTCGTATGACTTCAGACTAACCGATAAGACATGTATTTCATGATTTTCGGGATCAATAGTTGCGCGTTGAGTGAAACCGGCGGCGGGCACTTCCGCTTTATCGCCGTCATTAATGACCACTATCTCATCGGTGTCCACATTATAAGTGAAAAAGTCACTCAAATACTCCTTTTGTCGCTGACCCGCAAATATATACAATAACCTTAGCTTTTGGTGGAAAAGCATTGAATGACCGATTCGTGACTTAATTTCATTCGGACCGTTGCGAACCCCAACCGATGAACAGTCGTCCCGTAATTTTTGCCAAAAATTATTTGTTATGTCATATATATAGAGACCACTGAATAAGGGCTGTTCCGGACAATTAGTAGAGCGCTCTTCCGGCGAAATACTGCCAACAATTTAAAAATCATTTAATTTAATGAATTAAAACTATTTTCAATACCAGGAAAGTATTCGTCCGCCGAATACATAAATTGTATTCTTTTCTAAATCCATACACATTTGATGATCGAAAACGAGTTGTGGGCCTCCCATTGAAAAAGTGTCGGCAGTAATGAGAGTCCATTTATTGCATTGAATGTCATAAACATAGAAATCGCTCTAATATTGAAAAGAAATTCAATTATCAAAAAAATAAAATTCATTTCAAACCTTCAAATTATCGACGGATCGAATATTTGCGTCGAGATATCGGCCCAAAGTATAGATCTTTTTGCGAATTGGATCCAAACACATCTTATGACAGGAACGGGCATTTGGTCCGCCCTCTAGAGATGTGTCGGTTGATATGCAGTGCCATTCATTCTTAGAAATATCAAATGACCACAAATCAGACAAGTCTTGGGTTCCGTCCCAACCGCCGAACAAATAAATAGTTTCAGAAAAGGAGTCGATACACATTTGATGTCCGCCTCTCATTCCCGGCCGTTGACTCTTCGGTTTCGGAATTATTCGTTTCCAAATGGGTTTATAGTCTTGTTTTCGAATATAACTGTCGAAAAGGCGCTGAACAGTCACTTCTTCGAGAAGTCGTTCACAGGACTGAAAGTCTGCGTCAATTACAAGCATTTTATGAAGTTTTGTAAGTAATTCGTCCTCCAATTGGACTTTAGTTCGCTTTTGTAATGACTCGAAGGCTTCGCAATAGTTTTTTTGGCGCAAATGTTTAAGGCATAAACGAATGGCTTCTCTTTGTTGGAACTCATTTAACCATTTGATGCCATCTTTGACTAGAGAACAATCGTCAATACCCTTGAGCTCAACGAACCAAATACTGAAATTAAAGTTCGGGCGCCACGACTGCAGCGGAACTATCTTTAAGTAACGACACGGGAAGTCATTACCCATTATTTGATATTTAAGTCGAAAAGTTTCGGGAATCGAATCATTATTAAGACAATCGTCGAGCAGTTCTATCATTGATTCTTCATTGAGTCCACCCAATACTTTAAATCTCTTAATATTACACAAATGGTTTTTCTTGTATTTCCCGAAACGGATTTCAGTGACAATTGACGTCCGAATCAGTTTAAGTATCAAATACTGTAACAAAAGTTTTAATAATATATTTGTTTTACTCTTAAAATCAAAGACATTAAAAGGTATACTTGAGGTACACCTGAGGTATACCTGAGGAGTAATAAATGTGTCGGAACACCACCGCGAAGACCAATCATTTGGATTGTCTTCTAATATATTCCTATTAAATAACAAATATATTATAATTTATACTCTTTTTATAAATTAATGTTTGAATACTTCGGCGGATATTTTGGAGAAAAACTGGAGACGCGATGAATAGAATACGTTAACGTCTTCTCAATTGTCTTTTCAATTGTTCCGCAATTGTCTGCCATTTATTTATGGTTTCACTTCTTTGCGTTTCATTTGGCAATAATTTTAGACATAATTTGAATACAAAATGATTGAAAGTTTAATTTATTAATCAATTATTAATTCAAAATAAAATCATTTGATTTTTCAAAGTCTTAAAAATATTATGAAAACAGATTTTAGATAAAAATATACGCAATGTTTGAGACTTTCGTTCAAAAACTTAAAACAAATCAAATACAGCACTACAGCAAACATACATTACTTTTAATTTAAAGTTTTTAGATATTATAAATTATGTTTAGTTAAAACTATTGACAATTAAGGCTCGAAATTTTTTGAAAATTTATGCCTCTAATCAAAGGAAAAGGGTTTTAGTTTGATTCTGCTTAAAGCTATTGTCAAGTTAGTGGTATCAGGTGTTAAAACTAATGGTTATCTTCTGTAATAAAATTTATAAAACCCCTAAAAACGTTTATTATGTTTTTGACCGCAAAACTATTTTTTCATTTTTACGTCATTTCTGTGATATTTATAAAACAACTGTTACTCAAAATTGATGTCTAATATAAATGATTTAAAGCATTTATAAATTAATTTTAATCTTAAATTTAAAAAATTAATTAATTCTTATTTAATCCAAGTTCTAAACTTTGGTAGCATTTGTCTTAAAGGTCTGATAAATTGAAAATTGTTAATAAATGTAAAATTGATGTCCAATGGTTTTTGAGTAACGCTTTATATGAGAGGGAATCAGTTTATCATTTGAGTGTTCAAATGAGTTCAACTGATGGACAGACAGACAGACAACAGACGAATGAATACTTTGTTTTCATTGTTTAGTAATTTTTAATTAATTGTTTAAAAATTGTTTAAAAATAATTTATTTGATTATATATTTTGTAAATAAAGTAAATATAAAGTAAAGAGTTTTACTGAATTGTCGTCAAATTATTTGTTTATTTATTTGTAAATAAAATCTAAAATTTTGTAAAAAAAAGCAATAAAAATGTCAAACAATTCACTTATGTTTAAAGTAATTATCAATCAATTAATCGCTTAATAAAAATAATGGATTTGTATATCAGGAAAAGGGTTCCCTTCAATTCGAAGACATTTGGCCCAAAATGAGACCCATTATCCTAAAGCTTCTGCGACAAGAGTCGGTAACTCGAGGTCAATGGCAGGACTTGTTTTGGTATGTCTTCGGCTTTTGTTTTCATTGTTTATATAATGTTTGTGACCGAAAGGAATGTGCATTCGGTGTGTCTTTGGGACGAAAAGGGTGCCATCAAATTACACTCTCATCTCAGAGAAGATATTCTCGATTTCATACATTTCGCACAAATTGTGAGTCGTTTTCAATAATTTATAATTTTTACAAATTTTATGCCAAAACTTTAAAATAAATGATTTAATTAGTGGTTAATAATAGTAATAATAGTAATAATAGTAATAATAGTAATAATAATTTGATTATTTTTTTCTAAAAAGTTTTAACAATTCTTTAAAAATGTGTCGGAATTTAATTTCTTAAATATTTTCTCCGATTATTATAGAAATTAATTGAATTGAAATTTTATATTTAAAAAATCTTTAATCGAAGATATGGTTTACAAACTATTTCTGGTTATTATTATTAAAATTAATATATTAAGCAGTGATTAATCATATTTTAGATATACTTTTTGTTTATCTCTGATTCTGAGTTCATTCAATTAGTGGTTAATATTTTTTTTATTGTTTTATTTCTTTTTTTAAACTAAAGATTTAGTATTTGAATGAATGAGAGTTTACTAATAATTTAATTTTAATTTTGATATTAATTTGATTAAAGTTCAATAACTTTAGTTAAATGACTAAATTTAGATAATTTTATCATTTTGTGGTCAAAAGCCTTTATTATCTTCGATTCAATAAATAATGTAATTAAAGGATTAATTGTGTCTTTCCTTCTGTGGTCTCAGTTGTGATGAAATTTCTTAAAATAATTCATTCAATGATTTGACAATTTTTGAAGCACTGGAACTAAAAACTGGTTTCTATTGAGATTTCTGTTGCCATCTCTTCAAAGTTATGTTTAGTTTTACATAAAACTGTCCTTCAATTCATAGCAGAAGGTATTGACATCACATCCATTGACATCATTCATATCATATGTTTTCTATTATTTCTTTTTTTGAATTCAAATTATGAAACAAAGATCTGAATATAAGCCAAAAATCATTTATTTTATTTTTTTAAGTTTGAGACTAATGTGAAGTCATTGAGCACAGGTAGTAATGCAACATCAGGAGGATCAGGCATTGCTTAAGGCATATATAAGCTCTTGGAAAAAGTTTTTCAGTCAATGTTCTTATTTGCCGATGCCTTTCAACCAATTAGAACAGGCGTTACTCAATAAACCGCCGACAAATAACACACAAAAAAAGGGTAATAATGAGGAGAGTATTGTCAGAAAGGTATTCAAATGACTCACTTTTTGTCAAATACTAATATGATATGATCTGACCTAGCTCATGTTAGACAGTTGGAATAATAGCATATTTTCGAACATCAAAAACAGACTCCAAAACAGTGCCATGAAATTAGTTCACTCCGAACGAAACGGCGAAGCATTTGATTCTCAATTAGTGATTGGAGTTCGCGAGTCATACGTAAATCTGTGCTCAAACCCTATCGACAGATTACAGATTTATAGAGAGAACTTCGAAAAGGCTTATCTCGAGGCCACTGAAGCCTTTTATAGAACAAAAGCTCCCGAATATCTCGAAGCAAATGGAGTACAAAATTATATGTATTGGGCGGACCTCAAACTTATAGAAGAAGAACAGAGAGCTTCCCGTTATTTAGAGTCTTATTCTGGTTCTGTACAAACGGTGGGTTCACTCTTTAGTATTCCATTTAATTTTCTTATCATTTCTTTAGCTCTTGGATTGTTGTGTGAAAGTATTGATAACAGCCTTTAAAGATATAATTATCGCCGAATGTCCGCAAATGATTAAATTCAATGACACTAAAAGTTTGTTCTCATTTCAATTAATTTTACTTTAATTATGAAAATCATTTAGAACTACAATTAATGTTCCGTCTGTTGGATCGGGTGACCGATGGAATCGTTCCAATGCTTCAGTATTTGGAGAATCACATTATAGATCAGGGATTGGCTGATATGATAGCTTCGGCTGAGATTATAACTCAAGACTCAGAGAAATATATCGAACAACTATTAGAATTGTTTCAAAGGTTTAGTATTCTAGTCAAAGAAGCCTTCAGTGACGACCCCCGCTTTCTCACCGCTAGAGATAAAGTTTGTTTACTTCAATTTCGAATCCATTATTAAAATAAATGATTTCAGGCCTTCAAACAAGTAGTGAACGACACTTCCGTTTTTAAATTAGAACTTCCGACGCGACAAAAGAAGTAATTCTTTTACTAAAAATTATTATTTTTATTCTAATTTAAATTATTAGTTCCGCCAACAGTTCAACAAAAGTACAGCCGGAGTCGCGCTGTCCCGAACTTTTAGCCAATTACTGTGATATGTTGCTCAGGAAGACACCGCTCAGTCGTAAACTAACCTCCGATGAGATTGAGATCAAACTTAAAGAAGTGGTATATCATTAAAAAAAATCATTAAATTCTTTGAATTGATTGGTTTATATGCAAAACAGTTACTCGTCTTAAAATACGTGCAAAACAAAGACGTATTCATGCGTTACCATAAGGCACACCTCACACGAAGATTGATTCTCGACTCATCCGCCGACAGTGAAAAAGAAGAAAATATGGTCGAATGGCTCAGAGATGTGGGAATGCCCGCAGAATATGTCAATAAATTGGCCAGGATGTTTCAAGACATCAAAGTCAGTGAAGATCTTAACCAACAGTTCAAGAATTCTGTACGTCTGAGTCACGACCATTTGGCCGATTCTATTAATATAAAGATATTGAATGCGGGCGCCTGGGCTCGAGGCTCAGAAAGGGTTCAGGTCTCACTTCCTATTGAAATGGAAGACATTATACCAGAAGTGGAAGAGTTTTATCGCAAACAACATAACGGCCGTAAACTCCAGTGGTATCACCACATGTCTAACGGAACCGTTAGTTTAACTCCAAATTCAAATACTTTTTTAACATTTTTTTACTTCAGTTGACTTTTAGTAATAGCGTCGGAAAATTCGATTTGGATGTAACCACTTTCCAAATGGCGGTTCTCTTTATTTGGAACGAAAGACCTTTTGATAGAATTAGTTTCGAAAATCTTCGATTAGCGACAGAACTTCCGGATCCGGAGTTAAGAAAAACTCTATGGGTTTGTCTTTGGTTTAGACGTTTTTTCAGTAATCACTTATTTTTATTTATAGTCTTTAATAGCGTTTCCAAAATTGAAACGTCAGGTCGTTATCTGTGAGACCGACGCCAAGTCTATGAAAGACTTCGATGACAGCACTTTATTTTCCTTAAATCAAGACTTTTCTGTTATGTGAGTCCACTTTAATTCAATTAAAAAAATAATACATTAAATAATAAACAATAAACAGAAAAAACGGAAGGACTCAGAAGAGGGGAAAAGTGAATCTTATCGGACGCTTACAATTAGCGACTGAAAAGTGTCGCGAAGAGGACAACGAAAGTATTGTTCAGTTAAGGATTTTGAGGACTCAGGAGGCGATCGTTAAGATTATGAAAATGAGGAAAAGGATAACCAATGCTCAGTTGCAAACTGAACTAGTTGAAATTCTCAAAAATATGTTTCTTCCATCAAAAAAGATGATTAAAGAACAGATCGAATGGTTGATTGAACACAAATATATGCGAAGAGATGACGACAATATCGGACTTTTCATTTATATGGCCTAACATTCAATCAATGATTTGAGTCATTTTTAATCCATTTGTTTAAGAAATCATTGAATATATTTTCAAATAAAATCTTTATTTCAATTATTTTTTTTAATTCCTAATTCAGTCAATGATTTATTTTGGTAGCGATCGACTCAATTCTTGGAAGTCTTGTCTTCGTTATCGATGTTATCATTATTTAAAAGAAGTAGATCTCCGGCCACTACTTTGTGGCCATACTTTGAGTTCGTTTTTATGAATATTTTTAACTTTTTGTCGATTTATTTCTATTTTAAAGATTCAATTATCAAAAGATAAACAGATTTAAAGTGCAATTAATGTATTGTTTTATCATATGATTCATTTGTTGACATTTGAGTGATGACATAGTATAGTATGCGTTGAAGTTTTGTTCGCTTTTCAGATTGTTTTCTATGAGAAAATTCTATTAGAAATAAGTCTTATTTTAGTAAAAGTTTAAAAATAAAGTTTTATCGAAAGTATACGTAATTTATGTGTTGTATTGAGAAATAGGACATCGTTTCCATTGAATAACACATTGTTTTGTATGAATCGATTAAATATTAAAACATTTGTGTTGTGAAACGTGTCCACACGTTTTCATCAGAAAATTTAATTTAATTTATTTTTTTTAATTACTTTTATTAAGAAATGGCGAACGAAAACAATTTAAACGGAAATAATTGTGAAAATGATATGAATATGAAAAGCGACCAAAAGTTAAATCTCATTAAAAGGAATTTACAGGTATTTGTGTTAATGTTTTCATCATTTCTTCAAACATTAAAAATAACTTTTGTTTTAATATTTTTATTAAATGAAAAATTTATTTATAACTTATAGGAAGTGTTGGGCGAAGAGAAACTGAAAGAGATTTTGGATTCACGGGATGTGAAGATCTATTGGGGAACTGCGACAACGGGTAGACCACACGTCGCATATTTTGTGCCCATGGTGAAAATCGCTGACTTCTTGAAAGCGGGTTCAGAGGTGTGTGTATTGTTTGCTAATCTTCACGCATACTTAGACAATATGAAGAGCAGTTGGGATCTCTTAGAACTAAGAACTCAATACTACGAAACTATAATTAAAGCAATGCTGACATCAATCGGTGTTCCCATCGATAAACTTAAGTTCGTAAAAGGAACTGATTATCAACTGAGCCGTGAGTTTACACTCGATGTCTACCGACTGTCTTCGATGGTAACAGAACACGACGCTAAGAAAGCCGGCGCTGAAGTCGTTAAACAAGTGGATCACCCATTGATTAGTTCTCTTCTCTATCCGGGACTTCAGGTATTTATCTCTTTTTGTAAACTTTTTATTTTATTTAAAACTCCTTAACTATAATATTATTTTCATCAGATTTAAGATTAATTGACCCCTTTTTCAGCCATTTTTAAATAATTAATGTCTGAAAAGGCATTCAATTGCCTTCAAATTGAATGTCAATGTCATCCACTTTAAGGAATTTCCCACTTTTGCACACTTTCTAACTCTAATAGCAATAAGTCCTTCAAAATATACAAAACAATTAAAAAAAACTTTTGAATAATATATGGTTAGGCTCTGGACGAGGAATACCTTAAAGTTGACGCTCAGTTCGGAGGAGTAGATCAAAGAAAAATCTTCACTTTTGCTGAAAAATATTTGCCTCAATTGGGTTATACCAAACGAATACATTTAATGAATCCAATGGGTATTTTTAATCACTTTTCCATTTCTTTATTTAATTTATTGTCTGATATCAGTTCCGGGTCTATCCGGTGGTAAAATGAGTTCCTCTGAAGAAGACTCAAAAATAGATTTATTAGACTCTCCAGAAGTGGTCAAAAAGAAGCTTAAAAGAGCTTTTTGTGAACCGGGAAAAGTTGAAGACAATGGAGTTCTTGCGTTCGTAAAACACGTTATCTTTTCTTTGTTCGACTCCTTTGAAATTAACCGAAAAGAGGCGAACGGAGGAACCATTACTTATACTGAATATCAAACTCTTGAAACGGATTTTATACAAATGGTTTGGTTTTTGATAATTTGATGCCAACTATTTTTTAATTTGATTCTTATTGAACAGAATTTACACCCTGGTGACTTGAAACAAGCCGTTGAAAAATATTTGAATCGTTTATTAAATCCAATTCGAGAGATATTCAAAGATCCAAAACTTAAGAAATTGACAGACAGTGCATATCCGCCCCTCAATAAAAGTGAGACTTTATTTTTATTTTGTTCTCAATTTTTAACTTTTTGTTGAAATAGAGGGCAAAATAGTGAGCGAAGACACAAATGATATAAATCCTTCACTTCTTGATATGAGAGTCGGAAAAATAATAGAAATAGAAAAGGTTTGTTTGTTTGACTAATTTTAATATTTAACTAATGTTGAGATGCGTTAGCACTCAGACGCCGACTCTTTATATGTATCTAAGATAGACTTAGGAGAATCTTCGGGTCCGCGCACTGTTGTCAGCGGTTTGGCTCAATTAGTTCCTAAAGAAGATCTGTTGGGAAGACTTGTTGTTGTCTTAACTAATTTAAAACCGGCAAAAATGAGAGGAATAGAATCCAAAGGAATGATTTTATGCGCTTCAATTGAAGAGCCGCGTCAGGTTGAACCTCTCAATCCTCCCACAGGTAGTCAACCCGGGGAACGAGTATTTGTTGAGGGATATTCCGGTTCAGATCCCGCGGAACAGTTGAATCCTAAGAAAAAAATTTGGGAAAAATTACAGATAGACTTAAAGACATCCCATCGATGTTTGGCTGAGTGGCAGTCAAACCCTTTGGTCACCACAAGAGGTCTAATAACCTGTAAATCTATGAAAAGCGCTCCAATAAAGTGATTAAAATTGTTTTTAAATATTTTTAGACAAAATTATTAAATAATTGTTATATTTATCATAAAAATGTAATTTTATCCAAATATATAAATATATATAATAATAATCCATATATTAAAGCATTGAATACGATATCATTTATTTAATTATAAAATTCATTTCATTCTGAAAATTGCAAATTAAAGACTGAATTTTATAGTTAGCGATTGATTTCATTTTCTTTTGAATCAAAAGTTTTGATTACTTTTTTCGAAATCATTTTTCCATTAGTTTTGGAAAATATATAAATTATTGAATAAAATCTTTGTTTTTATTTAAATTTATTTGTTTTAATTTTTGAGATTTAAAACAAATTTGTATTTAAATAGAATTAAAGTCTATATATAAAGAACTTAAACAAACAAATGAGAATAAAAGTAGTTTTTGCCATTAAATCAATATATAAATCAATTTTTCATTTCATTCGATAAAAATATGTAGAAATTATAACCCGTCGTAAAACAGACCAAAACAAAGAGTAATATTTGCCAAACGATAAAAAATATCAATGAATAGTTTTCTATTCTGTCCGAAAAGGAATTCCCGATTCGTTGTCGGTTGCAGCAGATTAATATACATTGACACAGAATGAAGAAAATGTAGAGAATTGTAAAGAAAAGAACTCCTATATTGTCTTCGATGACGTCAATGACCCAGAATAATAAGAATCCAAAAATACTGCATTTTATTAGTCTATTGAAAATCATATAAATATTTTCAACGATAAAAATTAAATTCTTATTGTAATTTGAATGACCTTACTCAATTATTATATCAACACAAGAAGAATACCACTCTATTTCTATGTGTTCGGTGTCATCGGATTTCGATTCTTTAACCACTTCTAAAGGATAGACATATTGAGCCAAAAGGGAACCAATAAATTGTGAGATGAGATACAAAGTATAAAATATCTGCAAAACTGTTAGCATTGATATTATGAAGAGTAAGAGATCGCGAATGAAAGGGTCGATCCATTTCTCGTTGTATTTATCTTCGAACGGCTTATTGTCCAACAAATTCATTATTGGCTTAAATACAGAACTTTGAAATTGTATTCGAAAGCTATTTATTTATGAAATTCACGCGACTTTCCATTCAATCCGAAACATTTTATTTGCATTTTATTGTATGCAATGATTGTATGCAAATAAGTAAAACTAAATGGATTACAACTTTTCTGCCTTTTCTATGGCATTAGTCACAGGAGTTATTCTATGCCTATTCTATGACATTAGTCCAGTCCTCAACATTTTTAAAATATAAACTTATGATTAAAATATATAACTGTCTGTTAGTCCAACAAAAGTTTTTTCAAAAACTAATTAAATTTTGTTAATTAATGATTAATTATTGCAATCGATTTACACTTCTTTTGAATTTAGCTCGTCTATTTTGGAACCAAATTTGTATTTTATGGACAGGAATTGTAAATTGTTTGGCCAATTGATCGATGGTATGTCCGTCGGGATAATGGGTACAATTTTCGAAAATTGTTTCCAATATATTTGTTTGTTTGCCGTCAAAGTTATGTCGATTTCTTTTTTGTTGTTTTAGACAATCATTGCTTTTGAGTAGAGCCGACTTCCAACGTATTTGTGATACTTTTGATAGACTATTGGTTTGGTCTTCATTGCAATCAATTTGATTCATAGAGTAATGATTAGAGCACTCGTCCAATGCATTCGGCCTTTCATTTCGCCGCACATTTATTAGACCCGGAGTTGAGTTTATTGAAGGAAATTGAGAGCAAATCGTATTGTGAGTCACCGATTGAGCCAATGTTGAACTCCATTCGCATTGACTTCTTCTGTCAGTGATTTCATCAAAGCATTCATAAACTTTGACATCAATTCTGATGTCAATAATACTATCGTTTGTCATATTTTCCGTTTTGGAAGCGATAAACTGTTTTTCACATAAACTCATTTCAATTTAATTTCACTTATTTTTCAAATTTTGTCTAATATTGGACTACAATTTGCAATACTCTTTACGAGCGATTCCCAAGTAATCAACTTTTAGTTCAGTCATAACATTATTCAAACATTTCTTTTGTGTCTTTTATATAAATTTTAAGATAACTTTCGAACCTTTGCTTAAAACATTTAAATAGTTTTGAATGTCTTTCATATGTTATGTCACATAACTTCTGTCAACGAGAATAACATCTAAATGACTGATAAAATAATTTGAACCGAAAAGTAAATCTTTGATTGTCTTCTTTTATGTGATTCGTCTTTTGGTTCATATTATTAGCCTTACATTCAATTTTGTGTTTCTGTTGTGAAGCCAACAGTTGTAGTCTCTCTCTCTCTCTCTCTCTCTCTCTCTCTCTCTCTCTCTCTCTCTCTCTCTCCCTCCCTCTCTCTCCCCTCCCTCTCCCTCTCTTCCCTCTCCCTCTCTCCTAATCCGTTGCAGTCGATGACAAACCTGATAAATTTTTGCAACGGAAACAATTCTGTTGTCAGTAGCAGAGAGTCAGTGAAGAGATAGTGACTATCGACATGTTTTTCACTACTTCTTTGCGAGTGATCGCTAGTGAGTATCGGCCCAAAGGGAATGTCATGACTGAACACAACATACCGTACGAGTTGTCAGAAATTTGTGACTCTTTGCGAAAGTGTGAAAATAGAGCCCAAAAACCGAACTTATAATTGGATTTAGGGCTAAACGCCAACAGAGCGGAACTGTGCCAATACGCGACACAACAGCAGCACATTTCTGTCTCCCTTTGCTTGAGTTACGTCCCGTTACACCAATTTATTCGATTCGATAGATTCGAGTCACAAATACTCACTTCTATTCACTTATCGATCAAATAATAAAATATAATAAAATATAACATTTCATTTGAAATCACATTTTATTCTCTCTTTTACTTCTTTTTTTGCGTTTAATTCAATAAAAAGCTTTCGATATATTCATTGCTTCCATTCTTTTCTTCTCCTGTTTTTCACCAAATTTTAAATCAATTAACGAACGACTCATTTGTTAATAAATTTTGAATAAAACACTGAATTATATTCCAAATTAATATTATTTTTCAATATTTTTTTATTAATTGTTTAACATAATTGATATCGAGATTATTCATCTACAGTTGAATATTGTCCTTGCTTGTCTTTGTCCTATGCTTAAGTCTATACCTATTTCTTTGTTTATATGGTATTTGTGGAGTACTTTTGAATTTTACGAGAATTTCAATACTCATGAAATTCGCTCAAAATATAGAGAAATTTGATGTATAGGTCAGGAAAGGAATATTTGAGAGCATCTGAACAGCATTTAGAAGTTATATATTGTGTGTGGAGTAACACAACAGTGTTAGACATCTATGAATCTATGGATTTATAGGTCGACTTTCAAACTAATCTTTTGCTTTAAAACTACTTTTGATTTACTCGAAGTATTTCACAAACACTGAATGATATTCCAAGAAATCGACATTTTTTTATATTTTATTCATATTTATAATACGATTTAAACAACAAAATTAAAAATATCTAAAAAATAAAAATTATTTAAATAATAGAATTTTTTGAATCTAATAATAAAAAGAGAAGTCATTGAAATAGTGATGGAATGAATTGTTTCAATCGATGGTTGAAGTAATCAAATGATAGGCGACGACGAGGAATGTTCGTCTGAGCACTGACTGGTATTGGAATCCCCTAATGACCAGTTGGTATCCATATTAGTCGATGGATGCACATCACTAGCAGTTGACCAGTTGTTAGCGCAACGACTTTTATTGAGATATTTCTTCTGTCGCGCCCGAGAATTCTGAAACCAGACCTGAGTGACACGCTTTGAGAGACCCGTTAGGGCTGCGATTCTTTCTAAGTCTTGTCCGTCAGGATTAGAATCCAATTGAAAGTTTGCCTGTAATACAGACAACTGTTCTTCAGTGAATGTCGTCCGAACTCTCTTTGTTTTGGATAAGGATTTGTTAGTTGGCGTTGAATTGGACTCATCGCTACAGACGGACGCGTCCTGGGATTCGCCTTCAGGTAATTAACAATTTTAAGCTTTCAGTTAAGTTTAGAGACAATTGTGAGAAATGTGACAAATGCGAGGATACCCTCATTTGTTATTCCAAAGTGTAGTTTACAGAGAAGTTTACTTTCATTCGTCTGATTATCAATAGTGAACTGTTCGCCAGTACTTAACTGACGCTGACATAAATCACATGCAAAACAGGCCAAATGATAGACATGAGAACCGGCTCTTCGAACCTAAAGCACAACAAAATCAATGTTTAATTTATTTAATAATTGAATAAAAGTCTGACCCAATCAGAGGCTGATATTTGTCGATAACATTTGGAGCATTTGATCGTTTGATTAATTAGTTTTATGTAATCGTTTTTACAATAAATGCGACCGTTTTTCAAATAACACGACCGACAATGACTTAAAGATTGGTCGCATTCCGAACACCTGAAGAACACAAAACAAACATTTTTTGCTAATTTTGGAAAAGTTTGAGACAAACCTCAAACAATTGATATGCCACTGATGGTGACCAGAAACAGATGCAATAATTGGTGATGTGGCCAACGAAGAGCGACAGCCATAGCATATCTGATATGAATGCGAACCACAAATAAATAACAAATTCATTGATACAAATATTTGATGAGAAGTAAGTTCTGATATCTGTTCAATGAGTGTCAGTATCAACACATATGCCATTGAAAGGCAACTCAAGTCGAGTATTCTTTTTGTTTGTTTGACTCCAAATCATAGCTTTTAGAGGCAGTGAACAGTTGTCTCGCGGCAGACACAGAGTCTGACCATACAATGGATGTTAACATAGCCCTAATCTTTTGTAGTGACCAACACTTTATTCTATGCGACAATCATTTGAAAAGTGTTCAGTATTGGGTCACTTTTGATATATTACTGTCTCTGTGGTTAACCCAATCGCTAAATCATTTTACAAAAACTATTATTTCTATTTATTGTGAAAACTCTACTCTTTTTCAAAACGAAATTCTTTTAAACAGAATTTGAGTTTTCTTTAAACTGTTGTCAAATCCTATTCTCATTGAATATAAATAAACTTTTCAAACACTTAAACAGAATTATATAAAAGAATGGATTTGAGGACAAAAATAATTGTCTCATAAACACCGATTTAAAGATTGTATCACAGATTTGTAGATCTAATCTCTCGTATGTTTTCACTACAATATATACAGAATATGTGTCACAAAAAGTCATTCTATTATTTGAGGTTTACTTTAACTAAATTCTTATCGAAATATTGTTGACATAAATAGAAGAGATTTTTGTTGAAAAAAATCTAAAAAAATAAAATACATGAAAAGAATGGGTGAGAATATGTTAAGCTTTCGTTTCCAAAGGATATATCTAAACATGTGGTAAAAGACAGCTCTCAAGTTAAGCATTGAACACATTTGACTACTGTCTAGAGTTAATAAAAAGGCAAAGAATATATAGAACTTTGCAAAAGATACTCAACAATAGAATACTTGAAAACATATACACTTTTAGATGTAGTCAATACTGCAATTTGTTATACCAGTGCAAAATCAGTGCAAAATATAATACAATAGAAGCGTGAAAAGGCAACCACTCTTACTCACACTCTGGAGGGAACGGTAGGTATACAAGTGATGGCCAGAGAATGTCTGCAAACGACTATTTTTTTCATGTATTTCAAGTCCACATTTGGCAGAAACTATGAATTGACATCAGAAATAAAAGCACAGCCATTGGGGAAAGAAATATTGGAACGACTATACGACCAGCCCTTTCTAGTAACCCCTCGAAGAGGCAATACTCTACACAACATCAGGCGCTGACTATTGTAACTGTTGGTCCACTTGACAGATGACAATAGAGAAAACGACAAAATGATGAACTGTGAGACGACTGAACACTCACTGAACTACAAGAACTGCATTCGGCACACAATAGACCACATATACACCACTACAACATATTCACACTCTTAACACTCTTAACATAACCTATCGATTCCATACTTTACACAAATTATTAACGAAACAAACTTTTAATTATAAAAATCTTGAGAGAGAGAGAGAGAGAGAGAGAGAGAGAGAGAGAGAGA
>JAQIXI010000110.1:0-35944 GCA_034700165.1 Galumnidae sp. Gr-Ori-00277 | reverse complement strand
AAAAAAAAGATTATTCAAATGATATTTATCAGGAAAATATGGTACCTTAATTAAGATTATCAAGTTCAATGACAATTCTATGTTTGAATAATTAGAAATATTATGTAATTATAAATTGATTTCATTTTATTTATAACATTTTGTTAATAAATACTTTTCTTATTCATTGAAATTATGTGATATATAAATAAGTGTACTTTCTCATCTTTCATAGCATACGTTAATTTTTTTTTCTAAAAATGTGTCTGAATTGAACTTTGCTTGTTTAGGGTAATTAAATTTATATTTTCTCTGAAATAATTTGTTTTAAGAAATGATTCATTTCTTCAAAATAAACACAAAGAATAAAATACTTAAGAATTTACAGAATTTGTATCAAATATTGAATGTTTTAAAAGTTATTACATTTCGATTCAAAGCTTTTCTTAAAATGGGATGAAAGGAGAGTTTTATCAAGAAATTAAAAGTCAACTTAAATTCTGTCCAAATTTTGATTTCAAGTCAACAGAAAACTGAATTCAATGTCTTGTAATTCAATTTAGTGTTAAATGGATTAAAGGCTAATAAACGCAAAACTATATCTTTAAACTGATTTATAGAAATACAAGTAATTGAAAATTCTTCGCTTCTAATAAAAGTAAAGCAATTTTTTATACAAATAGTCTTATATATAATACTATCATTTATAAGAATCCAAGAATTTTGTATAGAATTGGGTCGACTTTCAAAGGTTTATCCATTTTTTATTTAATTTTAAAATTGTTTGACGTCTTAAGGCTAATGTAAGTTAAGTTCAAAGAATTGTAAATTTTTCGTTAAAAACGTCTTCTATTGAGAAATCGATGTCTAAAATCTTTGTTCTGACATTTTTTCTTGTCTTAAACTTAATTATTTCGCACAAATAAGTTGTATTCACAAAAAATTGCTGTACTTTTTCTTCATTCAATTAACTAAAGAAGACTTTTGACAAATGAGTTTCCAATTTGAATTCAGTGTCGTTTGTAGACAAACGCATGAATAACCTAGTTAAACTTAAGTCTAGATCAATAAAAACGTATATCTCAAACAAAAAAAAATTTAGACTAATGTGAGTGAAAACACTACAGAAGTAATGTTTTGACGAAACTATCGATTGAAACTATTTTATCAATTCTTTTGATAGAAATTAACAAAAATTTGAAAAAATCTTATTTTTCTAAACAACAGAGACTTTAAAAGTAAAGAAATGAATACAGTTCTCAACTGAATACTAATAATCTAATTTAATATTAAAAGCACAGCATAATTATTTTGCATAATTCGCTATTAAAGCAGTGAAACAAATGCATAAAATCTGTGATTAAATTAGAGATAAAATAGTTATCGAGTGATAGAAATACTTTTATTTGTTATTTAATTTTTCTAAATTATATAATACTCAGAATAGAGTATTCAATAGAGTTATCACTTCATAGAATTGTGTCATTAGTTTCACTGTTTGTGTAATTCCATCGCAAAATAGTTTTTGTTAGTTTTGAAACTAAATATTTTCTCTTCATTCCGGGTAAAAGTGTTGATTAAACAGCAAAATGTCGTTTAATTCAATTATTTTTAAGTTCATAAGAAAAGAGTCATTTGAAATGAATTCTTTAAAGTTCCAAGAATTCCAATTTCACTAATTGTCTTTAATTTAATTATTAATTCTTTAAATCAATTAAATAGAATATTAATTAAAATTTCAAAGAGAAACTTGATACTTTCTGTCTCCTCTCTCTCTCTCTCTCTTACCCTTTTATCTATTTTATGGTATTTGTGAGTAATCCAAAGGAAGGAATATAAGGGAGGAATAGAAGACAGGAAATTATTTAGAAATCGATTGACATTAATATGAATTGGATTTGTTTGTGATATAACGTAAGGATTGTATATAAAAGACGATCAAAAATTTAGTCAATACAAGTATTGATAGTCCAAAGGAATGGTATATCATATCTGTTTGCGATCAATGCTTGTAATCAAATCCTATAAATATGATTTGTCAGAACAAATTCTCTCAATTTGCCTAGATCAATAAAAATAATAAAAATAATACCATTTATTAATATTATATCAATAATTAATAATTATTAAAGTTATTGTTTTTTATTATATCCGTTTCCGTTCATTATTTGCTTGACTACCGCTGAAGACTAATTGAGTTTTATTTAAGTGAGTATTTGATAAAATCTAATAAAATATAAAAGACTTTGTATAAGGAATGGCTATTTCTGTCAATTCTGCCAATTTATTGATCACTTTTATGTTACATTTCTATTGAATCGAATGTTTTCAAAAAAAAAAAAAAAAGGTTTTAGAGAAGACTTTAAATTCATAGCGAGTCTTAAAAATCAAAGACTTGAATGAAATGAGATTTTACACAAAAATGATTAAATTATATTCGAAGCCAATCATAAAAGAAGTCTATTTAAAGTGTTAACATTTTATCCAAAGCTTAAGAAACAAAATGGTTGAGAAAAAAGCCATTTTTGACAAAAAAAAGTCAAAACTAGAAAAATATTTGAAAAATTCAGAAAAATATCAAATTATGAATATTTTGAAAACACGACTTTTGAATTATTAGTGAGTCTTAAGTTTTCCGACTTATCGGTAATCTAAGAGTTAATATGAGGAACGACTGAAATGACTAAAAATAATTTCATCATTAAAAGCAAATTCTCTGGAAATAGAGATTTGATATACACTTTTAATATTTGAATGCAAAGAATGCGAATCTTTTTGAAAAGAATAAAAATAATGATCTGTTTTGCGATAAGAATGGTATTCATAGGTGTCATAGAAGTCATACCCACTAACAAAGGGCCCACTCTTTCGCGGCGACGAATGCAATTTCTCCCAAAAAGAGTATTTGTTTTTGATTCTGAGCGCTGATGTACTGAATGTTCTTGGTATCATTCCTCCTTCCGTTTCCGGGCTTTCATTTGCCATATTTTTCTTTGAAAATATTCGAAAACACGATTTGAAGCACAGTTTTGAAGGATTAGACGATTCACTTAAGACCACGAAATTAAGGGTCGCATAAAATATATGCGAATATAACGCAAATATAAAAAAATCACCAAAAAATGTTTAAATGTTTGGCCAAAAGGAATAATTTATCGTTTTTTTGGCCATTCATTCATCGGTTAAATATATACACAAAAAGTTTTATGTGTTCTGTCGTATACTTTCGATGAAATATTGTTTCCTTTCGACTGATTTATAACTAGTGATTAGTTCTGAGAAATTTAGTGAAAACCAAAAATATTGAAAATATTGATAACCAGAAGAAATTGATTTGAAATTCACTAAAAGTGGTGAGAGATGACAGTCAACTGATTTCACTTCTTTGTCCAAATATGAGATTTTCTCACAAATGATTAATATTTGCTTGATATCGATGTCAGACATATATTACTGTTTGGATGTCCAACAAATTATTGGTCGGACGACATATTCGTGTTCAAAATACTAATCATTTTAGTGGTCATCACTATTGACTCACTACTGAAGTGCCCACTATTTCAACAAAATTTATAATAAAGAAATAAATTCTAAAAATACTAAAAAAAAGAGTTTCAGTGAAACAGTGTTTCGATACTTTTCTTAGTGTCCTCGACGTCGACTAACATTTGGCACAACATTCGCATACAATTTATATTCACTGAATTCAAAGTCAAACATAAAGTAATGTTTTCTTACATTTTTAAGAGACAAATGTGACTCTATTTGAAATGCAGAGACAGAAACTGAGCGGAGATAATATGTGTTTATTAGAAGAGGACATTCCACCAAAATAGGTACTCAAAGTTCAGATAAGACTTAAATATAATTATGTTATGTATACACAACAGAATCAAATGTTTGAAGTCTTGCTCAGTTCAAAGTTGTCTCATTTTTAGGTCTGCGTCGACCCAACGATTTAATTCTAGTGTTCACTTATAGCCAACAAAATATAGCGGTAGGACTGAGCGAACGGCACAAACAGTGATATTTTAAGCAAAATAAAAATTTGCTCGACTAATGAGTTTTAAATGTTTTCTCAAACCCATCTAGATGAAATTACAGACTTTTATGCTTTAATAGTTCGTATTGTTTACAACAAATTATGATTTCTCTATAAATTCAATGAAAACGTCACAAAACATATCTCCAGAATATTTTACATTAACTCTCATTTGAGTTAAGTGAAGGTAATTCTGTTCGTCTCTAAGTCTGATTGAAAACGTCAATAATCACTAAAATGGAGAGATAGGAGACTATTGTCTGAAACACATGAACGTTGAATTCATCCATTTATTATTATATGAGTATATTATGTCAATAGTCAATAGTCAACAGTCAATACTCTAATTTAGACAACGAATAGAATCACTCGAAGCAAAAATTATTATAAGACGGCATATATTCCAAACCTATTCATTATTAGTACTTTATTTTCATACAATTATTAACATTTCTGGTGTAAATGTAGTTTAGATTTAAGGCACATATAAACAGCACAGAATTAATGTCAATCATTGCATTGAAAACTAATCTAATATAAGTTTATTTTATTATTATTATTATTAGTCGCTATCAAAACAGATGACCACAAAAACAATTCAAAACAAAATAATATACGCAAAGAACGG
The DNA here is from genome assembly GCA_034700165.1 of Galumnidae sp. Gr-Ori-00277. Classification (NCBI taxonomy): domain Eukaryota; kingdom Metazoa; phylum Arthropoda; class Arachnida; order Sarcoptiformes; family Galumnidae; species Galumnidae sp. Gr-Ori-00277. The sequence goes on along the minus strand of JAQIXI010000110.1, from coordinate 31,295 downwards.
ATTCAATAGATTTCTTTCAATTGTTTGACAATTCCTTTAAAAAAAATTCATAGATTTAAAGAGAATATCATTGAAAGGGAACACAAGAGTCTAACACTTGAGGTATGTATTGAGCGAATAGTGAAAGTCCGCAACTCTCGCACTACTGACTGAATGGCAAATATCAGCAAAGTTGGAGTCGGTCTCATTGAAGCTAAAGAATGTGCCAAACCATACCATACCATACCATACATTATGAGTGCACTCAATATCCCTATGAATGTACTTTCGATTTTCTAATTCAACTAATTTTGTATTGATTGTTAACATGCAACATCAAATCAATTACCAATAATATTAGATATAATTATATCATAATATATTAGTAATAATAATATATAATAAGATTATATTAATGTGTAATTTGAGGACAAATAAACTAATCTGAAAACAAAAAAAAATCAAAATTTAGAAAATATGATAAATCAATAAATTATAAATTTTCTAATAAATTATAGATTTCATAAATGGAATGATATTTGGATTTAAAGGAAAAGTTAATTAACTGAAACTTTGCTAATATTTGATTTATTTTGATATTCTCGTCGAGTAGTGGTATATCAAAGAATTGGGTTAAAAGAGACAAATGAGAGTTAATTTTTATAAATCAAAAGATTTAACGATTTTTGTTCATTCAGTGAAATAGGAATCCAATAGTCATTTAGAAGTTTACGTGAAATTAATAATAAATGGTTTGACATTGCTTTCCAACCATCTGTCCATTCAATAGATTGGGCACAAGAATAGTCAGTAACAATAGTGGCAATACTTTTAACTCCTGATGTAATAATTGATCAAAAAATAACAAAAACCGCAATATTTGTCATAAAATAAAATGTGAGTCAAAGTAACAAAAGAAATGAGAATAAAAGAAAAAACGGCTGAAGAGAACAACAAATTTCTTTTTGTACTTAAATTCATTTGAACTGACGTTTATTTCTTCATTCATGGCTTCACTACAATTGAGCACAACTTCACAGTTTTTTAGGAAATTCAATTGAAATATGATTTGAGTCCAACTCATGAGAGCCATAATCGCGATTTTATCGCACAATTATTTTGGATTAACACTAATTTCTAATTTATTTTTACCAATTTTTGCCATTTTTGCCACTTTTACCAAGGTATTCAAATCTATATAACATTTCATTATTTTAAATGAAATAAAATTCATTTGTTTGACAGTAATTCTGTTTAATTCAAATATAAGACAAATAATGCTTTTTTCATTTAATTTAACAAGAATTTCAAGGGAGAACAAGGTCCCTTTTAATAAAATGCCAAAAAACAGTTCTATTAATTAATTTAAATATAAAAAATTTTTAATAAAATAATTAAATCTAAATAACATTTTTAAGATTTGTTTATTTAGTCTCAACTCTTTAAAGAATAAGATTTTGGCAAATCATAAGAAATTTTTGTTAGATGAGAGAAAGAGACTAGGGCTTAGTCACTAGGCAAACTAGAATTTAACGAAATAGTATAAAATTCTTTTGGGAATAAATTTGAGTCATAACATAACTCAAACTATTTTTCATTTCTTTTTTATGAGAAAATTAGACACAAAATGAGAGATTCAATGACTGCAATGACTGACAAACAATTTTTTTCATATAAATTATGTTTCGGTTTGAGAGCTCTTCCATCTCTTAAAAAGTGATAGAAATTGATTTATGAAAAATTTTATTTTGAAGTCCTTTTAAAAATTTATTTCATTAAAATCTATTCTATAATAGAATTTCTAATTTATAACTTTAAACGAATAGTTTGTTAATAATATTCATTTTGTTTTTAAGAATCATATTGAGAAAAGTTTTCAGGTCATTATAGTATATCATAATATATATATACCAAGATAAAAACGATCATTATTTTTTCCTAAAGTCGTCGACCAAAATATCTCAGAAAATTTCTATGGGTTTTTAAAATGACATTTTTGCGTTTTTTTGCGTTTCAAACATAGAATTAGTATAATAGAGATAAATAAAAGATTATTTCCTATTAAAATAACCAAAAATATTGAAAAATATAATTTAGTGGCCAAACATTGCGTGCATTCCTCAGTTGTATTATCGCCGTTATTACAGTCATTAAGATTTGGTTCACTTTTTTTTATCTACTTTTGAATAATATATACAGACTTTAAACAGAATTATGCAAAAAACCGAACAATATTTTTGACGATAATAAGAAAAAAAAATTTGAAGCTAGCGCAATTGTTGACACAAAAAGCTTGTTTGCATTTGAAAACAATGAATATCTCGAATAAAAAATTGTTAAAATAAACTCAAATATAAATTTCTTTTGAATAAAATTTAGTTCAAAATAAGAATAAATAAAAATCGAAACCTTATGTTATTCGTACTTAAAATAAATTTAACGCTCTTTTGATGAGAAGACTGCGATTGACGTTTAATCACTTGAGACTTATGACGTGAATAATCTATTAAATAGGTTTTGCATAAACTCACATAAAAAACAAATTTTCAAAAACTATTTGAGTGTTTTTCTAATAAATTTATTGAAAAATATTCACAATTTAATGAACTATAAAAGACATACATTTATGTGATTCAAACCGCATGACTACTACTCCAGTTTAAAGACTTTTAGCTCAGAATTAAAATAACTTTAGTCAACGTATTTTCTCCGCTATTTTTACTTTTGATGAGAATTTTGCCAAATTATAAGTAGTTTTTTAGAGGAAAAAATAGATAAAAACCGACCAAAAACAGTGATATGAATGAAATGTATACAACAGTCAATTCAGTCATAAGAGTTGTTCTTATTTTACTGTTAATTGAGTAGTAGTATTACCAAAACATTTTTCATTTCAAATGAAAAAAAAAAATTACAAAACATTATATTGTGTTCACAAAAAGATTGAATTGGGTTTGAATTCATCACAAGAGCTATGACTTAATGAAGAGAAGATTTAAATCCAAATTTCAATTATGTGGTACTAATGAGAGATTTTTAGTTTTAATTCGGAATATTTTCGCTATCAATTAATTATCAAGAACAAATAATGAACACATTTAATGAACTCATTTGAAGAGGGGAACATTTCATTTGGGTTTTGCACTTTTATTGAACTCATTTGGCAAATGTCACGAATCTGGAAGAGATTCAAATAAGTTGTTCGTCGGTCTTAAGTGAATGTCTGAGAACACGACTCACCCGAACTTTATTTTAAAATTTTATTAAAAATAGTTGTAACGAGTCTTCAAATTCAGAAATGATGCTAAACTTGAATTAAAGGTTGGATTAAATTTTAGGCAAACATTTAAATTAGCTTTAATTGATTCAAATCAAAAACCACTTCAACGTAACGACACATTCAAAACAAAATTCATGAAAATATTTAAATCACAGATAAAGAGAGAAAATGAGTTGAGAATACTATTAATCAAATATCACTTCTATTAAAATAAGTCGACATTCGAGTTGTTATTCATTGAAATAGTTCCTATAAACTAAGTTAAACTAAGCAAGGTATATTAATAGTTTTATCTTTATTCAAATTATAGCCTTTCATTCATTATTTTCAAATAAATAAAATCTTTTCCTGTATTCGAGGATTTCATTCGGAAAATTAAAAATTTAAAAAAAACTGAGAGTAAAGGCCATAAAAAAAGTGAATTATAGACTTCAAAAAAGAATGGCAGCAGTGGTTAGCCTTGTCTTCATGTCTGCCTCTTTTTTTTCTAAACAATTATATTCAGAATTTGCAGGTTATTAATGATATTAAATAGCTATTGAAATAAGTGTGGAATAATAGGGAATCATTCGGACCACTAAATATCAATCAGTGAATGCTTTTGAGAATTTTCTTTTCAAAATCCAATTTATATGAAAATCAATTCTAATTAAGATTTCAATCATTAAAGGCATCGATGGATAAACATTGAACTCACTTTTTAGTTCGTTTGATAGACAGAGACAGGTTTGCAAAACACAGTCAACACATCCAACAGCGAATTATTTTGAAAACAAGTAATGCGAAAAAACTTATTTCAAGGGTAAAACTATTTGAGATATTTCCGCGAAGTCAAAGCCTTTCCTTTACTTTTAATTAAATAAATGGCAATCAATTCTACATTCAATGAATTTTTTATCTAAAATGATGAGAGAGAGAGAGAGAGAGAGAGAGAGAGAGAGAGAGAGAGAGAGAGAGAGAACTTATATCTCATTATAAAAGTCTTGAAATATTCAATGATTTTAAGTGATTAAAAGGAAAATTTCATGAAATAGTAAAGTCAATGTCCAGGAATTATAGTTAAATTTTAAAGTTTGCCTTGGTAACAATAGTTGGAGTTACGATAAAAAGTAAACTTTAAGTATTTTTGCCATACGTTTATAAGTGATAAAAATTGTTTTTATTTTAAAATTCATTTTGAGGGCTGACTGACTCTCAATTTGTCAGTTAGGGCTCAAAATAAAAGAATTCAAAATCATTTGAAATATTTTTGAGAGAGTTTTGTCGATATGTGATGTATGGACTCAATGCTAATTGAGGCCACTTTTGCCATTTCACTGATTAATTCAACAACGAATACGTAAATTATATTATATCACATCCTTTCTATGAGAGGATCATTATTTTTACTCAACAGATATGCCTTTTGATGACATTTCAATCAAAATTAATTAAATTATTAAACAAAAGAATTTTTGTGAGAATTATTTGAATTTATTCATTGAACTAAAAAATGTTCAAAACTTAATATATTTTAATCATTAAAAGTTTGAAGAAATATTTCTCACAAAAGTTGTGTTGGGTTTAGGTCTACATTAAGTCTACACTCAATTAATCACAACAATAGCTTTGAATAATAAACTTTGTTTTCCATAATAATAAACATTTTGACATTTAATGCAATCGCTGACAACAGATGATTATGAAGTCATCTTATTTTTAAAATTTGAACAAGGAAAAGTGAACAATGCTTTTCTTAAACATAAAATTAACTCAACTAGAAATTAATGCAAAATATTTGAAGTCGAGGACATTCAAAGAATTGTTTTTTGATAAAATAAAGCATTGCTTTGAATACTTTAAATATTACTAAAATTGAGCCCAAAATTTATTTAAAACTTTTAATAAATAACTCTTTTAAATGAATAAAAATTATCTTTTATTTACATTTTAATTAAATTATATATTAATTTCAGGATCTCTAAACACATTTCTTCTAGGTAGAATTATATTAATTAATTTATCAAAACTGGAACTTGCAAAAATAGAATTGGTAGTCACAAAATTTATTACCATGGACAAAATAAGTCTATATGGATAGATTAGGACAAAGTGTGTCCACTTAAAGACTTAGCAACAAAATTATTCATTAGGAAAGTATTCATAACATATAAGAGGATGAGTTAGAATTACATATTTGAAATAGAGTTGAATCCATAATATTGAAGTCCACCCGGATAAAACTATAAACTAATAAATATAATTTAAAACCATGAAATTCAATATAGGCTCAAATAAATTATTATCTAGGATAAAATCTTCAATTTACTTATATGAGTCAAAATAATGAAAAGTTGCCTCATTTAACACCATTTCTCTTATATCCACAAAATAAAATAAATTTAATTCCTTTATCTTAATAAATACATAAATAATTAAAGATATAAAACAAATAGTTTTAGAATTATCTTTTAAAATATAATTTTTACAGAAAAATCTAAACTATTTGAAAAATTTTCAAAAAAATTGAGTATTTTTTTCATATGATTTGACATTCCCTCTGATATTTAAATTTTGATAACCAGTGCAATACAATATTTAAAAGTTGGCTAAGAATTATTTAAAATTAAATAATCTTTTAAAGTTTATAATATATCAAAAGGTTATTTAAAGTTGGATTGAAATCATCACAAATAACTGTTTTTAATGGTTTCATCAAATAAGAAAATACCTTCAAAACAATGCTTTATTTATAAGAATTTTTTCAATATTTTCGGGATTTACCGCAAAATACAACTATATTTTCATAACTAATAATTTTAACAAACATTTTATTCCTTTAGAAATATCAGAAAACAATGAATGAAAAGCCATTCAATTGATAACTCATATCATATATGATAAGTTTGACAGAAATAGCTAGTTCAATTATATAACAAGCATAGTATACTTTAAATGATTACGTATTAAATGTCAATCACTTTTAAATTGGAAAGAAAGAAAGAAAGAAAAAGAGAGAAAGAGAGGATGATAACCAAGATTATTTTTGGAATTTCAATTTATGAAAACATTAGAGAATCGCTTAATAATGAAAATTCATGCACTACTTGTTTTTGGTTGAGTCCATACCAACAGTGATTTTAGTAGTCATGGCTCAGGTATAGCGCCTGACAGTGAATAATGATCGACAGATTTGTGTCACAAAATTTTACTTTCGCTCAAAGAATCTATTTTTTCCTCAAAAACTATAACCAGAAAACGATTAATCGAAAGTCAAAAGCATTGGAAAACTGTTTCGCGATATTAGTTATAGACTTTTGGGTCAAAAATAATGTTTATTTGCGACGAAATTCGGAAAATCATTAAAAGCAGATCATTATTGAGTTAACCAATAGTTCTGTCATTTGTTTGATATAAAAGAGATATTTGTTTGAAAGAAAGAGAAAATTTTCTACAATTCATTAATTGAATGACTTCGACAACAAATACAGAGCTCTAAATATTAGTATAAATTGTTATACAAGTATTGATCGATACTTCACTTCAAAGAAAGTATAATCTTTTGTGAACAGAATATATTGAATGCCTGTAATTAAGAACTTTAATGAGCAGAAAATTTTTGCAAAAACCTTCAAAATTGAGTACAGAATTTCAGATTTACTTCAACTTTAGATTTTCAAGACTTAGAGATTTATTCTGAAAAAAGCTCTTTAATGAAAGGTTTTGTAGATTTTAATTGAGTTAAAGCACTTTAATAATGGCTAAAATCCCTTTTAATCTTTAAAAGTTCTTTTAAAAAGTATTGAATAAAGAATACGTGAGATTCGCATCAAATTCAAAGTCAACAAAATTTTTATGAATATCTGTTTTTGCTTTTCATATAATTCAGTCTCTCTTTGGTATAGAAATGACGCAAATGTTTGACGCAAATGCAGAAATGGTTACCTATTAGAGGAACAGCTCTTACATAACTAATGCTGTGATTCTGTAGAACCCAGACATCACTTTTGGCAAAGATATCGATTTAGAGAATTTCATTCAAATTCTGTAAATTCATTCTCTAAACATAGAGAGCACTCGACTACCAATAAAATATTTGAGGACAGAATAATAATTATTATTGCATTCAATTTGAGAATATTTAGAAAATTTTAATTAAAATATTTTGCGTTTAATCACAAATTATGGATTAATTAAATATTTTTTATAAATATTAAAAAATGGTTTGAAGTGTTAGTATATTATAGCAATAATTCTATATTAAAATGACTGGAAATCAAAGTACAGTAAAATTCATGTTTTAACACATTTTAATTCATTGACTCATTATTCTCTATAATTATCGCCATAAAAGTTATATTAACTCAAGTTTTTTATTATCTTAAGATAATAATATTCTTAGTTATGTATTCATTTATTCTGTAAACGATATTAAACTTTTATCCAGTGTCATTTTAGAATAAAAGGCTCTTATAGCAAATTAAATAGTATTTGGTTTATATCCACCCCTTGTTATGCCCTTCCCTGACATTATACATAGTTTAATTCCTTTTGTAAAATTACCTATATTTTTCTTTTAGAGGACATACACATAATACGTACGTATGAAGTGGTGGAGAGGGAGTCAGCGAAAAGGGGATTACAAACGTATGAATGCGTATGGTAAGTAAGGAAGGGTTTAAAGTGAAAAATGATTAGTACGTACTGTCCCAATTAAGTAAGCATCTTCTGGAATAACTAATCGATATTGTAATTTCTTCATCGCTAAATTCAAAATTAATAAAATTAATAGTTTTAAATGACCAAGCTACTTTATTCAGCCAATTGGAGATTATATATCAATGAGATAAAGATTTTTGGGATTTCACTATTGGGGGTATCACTGGATGTACGTATATATCTATAAAATCTTCATGCGTACGTGGGGGGTAGGAGGGGTTCAAAATTTGTTCTTTCATGCGTACGTATTATATGAATTTCCTCTTACTTATAATTTATATTCGTTTAAATAAATTTATAATTTCGGGTTTCAATGTTAAAAGTTTTGCTTAAATTATTGTTTTTATTTATATAAAAGCTATGAATTAATAGATTTTTAGTTTAGATCCGATGTTAGACGAGTATACCTTTCACTCGCCTTTATATTAAATAAATTTGATTTTATTTGAAAGGGTTTTTTAGTCTAAAGTTTTATTAAATTGTTTAAACTGAGTTTTATGGCGATGTATTTGAGTCCGGTTAGATTCTGTTATAAGTTCAGAACTCGTTATAAAGTTTTAAATGACCCTGTTAGATTCTCCACTTTTTATAAATAATAGAATCAATAGAATAAGTATTCTTTTGCTTAATATTTGTAAAAATAACTAATTTTGTGTTTGAATTCATATTTTGTTAAAAAAAATTAAAAATATTTAGAAAAAGGGTTGACTCACGACTCTCCGCTTCCAATCGACGAATGTCTTGACGCAGATTTTGGCGATATTTCGAACTCAGAATCGGAGCGATACAAAAAGGATTCCCTTCTGGTCGGCATATTTTGCAGTATAAGACCTGATGAGGGACTGGTCGCGTCCAACAGATTACGGTTTGGTGACCCCGTGTCGTCCACATCGAAACTGTTAACAAAACAATATGTTAATTAATTATTCTAGATTAAATATAAATGATTCAAACAGAAAATGATATATTGAAACAGGGTATTTTCAGATTAAACTTTACCATAACGTCAAAATATTATTAATTAGGAACTTGATAATTTCATACAAAAAATAGGATAAAGTTGACTCATTTCTGGAAAATTTATGAAAATTAATGAAAACATACGAATAATTAATGGTTAGGGCTTTTGAAGATTAATTCCTCCGAGACTTTGATTTCGAGTACAAAACTAACAAATAATTGATATGAAAGGCGTTTCCATACGATTATCGCAATTATATGAAATCATTGAAACTATGGCCTCAAATCATTTCAATTTTGTGACAATTTTATGAATTTTCCGAAAAGAGTCAAAAATAATTCAATTATACTTATAATGACTATTAACTCAATATATAATCATATCTCAAATAATTCTCAAAATGGGATCAGAAAGTGATAGAAGTTATGAGTGGATGAGTGGACACAAATGTATTGCTTTTGAATTCTTATGTTCTTTTATTAATTGAATAATTGTTTCAATTATTTTAAATAAATAATTATTAATAAAAGAGTTAATTAATAAAATTATATATTTGTTTCTAAATTAATTACAACATATAATCAAGTTTATTAAAATTTTGCATCTTGCAAATCACCTTAATAAAGTTCAATGAATAATTTGAAGAAAGGAAATTTCAAGATATAATTGTGAATAAAAGAATGACTTTTGAAAACAAATCCAAAAATATTGACTAAATGACGTCAATCGATAAATAAAAAGGTAATAAAAAATATGAACTTGGACTTTTATTCCATTTATTCTGTTATATATTTTTTTTGAATTCATTTGAGAATAAAAATCATTTTTTATTTTTTAAATTCAAATGAAATAAGAATTTTGTTTAACCTTTGAATTGAAAGAATGAAAAGAAGTAACGAATTATAAACTGAAAAGAAGTGGTGTTTCCCTCAATCAGAAGATACCAGAAATGAAATATTGATTTTTGGTATTATATAAGACTTTATTCTAGAATTCATTTATTATTTCAGTTGATTTGGGCTTTAGTTTCAAAACTTCATTAAATATTCAATTTCTTTATATAAAAATATATTAAAGTTTTATATAAAAAGCAATTAATCTTCTCTTAAAACTTTTGGTTTTAAAATTATAAATCAGGTAAAAATGTTAACAGAATAAAGTGTTCAGGAGCACAAACTCTTCAAAAATTAATTACAACTAATCCCGTTTTCAGATTATTCCGCTCAAACTGATAAGAATAAAAGAAGGCCACAAATGACTGGTTAAAAGACAGGATTATGTCTCTCTTATACCTTATCTTTAAATATATGAGTTTTTCTATGAAAAAAACATTTGAGTTCTAAAGCAATAAAAACAAATGAAATAAATTATTTTTTTTAGAAAATCTAATATAATAATAATCAAAAGAGACATTTACTGACACAGAATGAGAGAATCGGAAGTCCAAACCATTGAATGTTTCGTTGTTTAGTATATATAAGTTTCCAAAAAACATTAAATTTTTATTTTTCATTCTATTTATGAAATATTTATGAAATGGTGTAACAAAAATGTAACAACTGTACTAGCATCATTTATCAAACAACTGTCTAATCAATTTGAAGTTCAATTTTTGAACTTGATGATTTGAGTAAAATATTATTTACCAAGCAAAAGCAAAATTTATGCTCATTTTTATATACAATTGTTAATATGAATGCACACAAAACAGTCATTTGTTGTAAATATAAAAAGAAATAAAAGAAGTGATGATTATTTCAATGACTGCGAAATGCAAGTCATAAATAGGTCTTAAAAATTTATTTGGCCTTAAGTTTAAGAAATGTTTTGATGTATTGTTTTGTCTCTCGTTTTCAAATATGAATTGTATTGCAATGAAGAGAGCGATCAACTGATCGATAAAATAAGTGCTGACGTAAAACGATTTTCCGGGTCTACTCTTGCAAACAGTAACTCATCTAAATTGTGATCATTTCTAAGACATTGAGTCCAGTGAACAATAGTTTGTCATTCCTTAAGAATTTTGCGAATTATTAAATCCTCTTTCAATTGAAAGCATTCAAACTTACGCTATACTTATAAATGTGTTAACATTTCTTCAAATAGGGATAAGAATTTTTAAAAGACTTTAATACAAAAAATGTGCGTTTCTTTCAAAATAACAAATATTTTAATAAAGAAAAAAAAACTTTTCTTATAACAAATAAAGTATAAAATGTTATCACAATTTTAATATCAATAAAAAGATAAACTCTTCATTTATTTTCGTTTCATATTATAGTCTAGCAGGACTATCCCTGCTAAAACTGTAAGACTCATCTAATTTCCGATTCTCTTATATTCAATTTGACTAAAAATAGTACAAAATTATCGTAACATAAAAGGATGAAATGCCAGAGATTTTCTGATTTTCAATAAATATTTTGCTTAAAATTGATTTTTATTTTTTGAGATTCTTTTTTAATAATAAAAATCTATGGTTTGAATGAATTGAAGTTTTGCTTTAATATAAATTTCTCAACCATTCAAATATGTTTAGGAAATGTTTTAAGGGATAAGTCGGAGCACTTCAACATTAATTTAATACTAAAAAAAATCTATAAGAGAGCCATGACTTCATCCTGTGTTTAACAAATATAAAAGTGATTACACACTATAAAACCCAACTTTAAAAAGTTTGTAATTATTATTACAAACATTGAATTTGAACTAAACTTTAATTTTTATAATTAGAGAGAAGTGGTTTTGAGATATAACTTCTGTCAAAATACAACAAAACATTATTATTTAATTCACTTAACTTTTATTTTTAATCAAAAGAGAAAAACTAATTTCTTCGTAAATTAATTAATTCTTTTGGAAATTGGGTTCTAATTGTGATTTAGACATCATTTGTCTTCATTTAAAGATAGATCCAAACATTTTATTCTCTCTTATGTTCACAACTGACAACATATCAAAGGTTTTTACTTATTCTGTCAATAATGAAATATAGATAAACTTAATTGACATATTAGATTGCTCATTATCATTTTATTATTCCTATATGTTCTCTCCCTTTCCCTCTCTTTAGTTATTAAAAATGTTTTATATAATATAAGTGTCATTAAAAGATAATAGTTATGACTAATTAGTAAACATATTCTAAGAATCTTTTTAATGATACAAAAGTATTATAATTGTGAGATAACAAGTAATTAACAAGTCAATTCTATTCTAAGTTATATATTATACCTAGTACAAAATAGTACAAAATCGTTTGAATTTTAATTTTCAAAGAAAACTAAACAAATTTCTAAGTCTTCAATAATAGAATTATTTATCATTTGAATCAAAGGATATTAAATTTTATCGCATAAAAGATTGAACTAGATATTCTGATATTCTCTAAAAGGATGATAAACAAAAAGTAACTTTTTAAATGTTTGTCAAAATATTATTTCTTTATTTCTAGAAATTTCTATGAAAATCAGTTTTATATGAGTTTTATATCGTTTGGTTATTCTGATTATCACCACATAAAGGGATGTTTGCATATCTTTATTCAAATATTTTCCCATTTCTTTTGTTCACTATTTGCTAATTTCGAGACAAATATTGAATTCAAGAATAAAATATCATTTTTTTGGTCTAAAAGTGTTCACAAAAGTGTTAAGGGCTAAAGAAATGTCAGCACATCTTTATTCTATTTTCAAAACTTTTATATTAAACAGAAATTGAAAAATAGAAACATTTCAGACGTCTAATAGTTATTCACAATTTTTAGATATGATTACCAACAAATGTCACTCTTTTTGTCTTATTTTGATGTCTAATATTTTCGAGCAAAATCTATCTATTATTTATATTAAAAATTTTAAATGATCAAACTTCTTGTCAGGTACTTTAATCCTTAATTAATAATCCCTTTGGAGGACAAAAACATATACATATCGTATGATTGGATATTAAACTCTATCGTTATATTAATATTTTAATAAACTATTTTCTGCTTTACTTAACATTCGTTATGAACTAACAAAGTGTTTGTTTTTATTAATTACTTAGTCCTATAACATCTAGCAAAATTAATCTTAGAAAAAACTAATATAAGCAATAATTTTAAGATATTTTTCATAATTTTATAAAAATAAAATTATTACAAAATTTAGATAAATGATCAGGGAACATTTGAAAATAAATATGACTTATTAAATACTATTTTGAAAAAATAAATGAGTTCTTCTATTGTTTGTAATCTTTTTCTCAATATTTTTATTTTAAGTTAATATTTAATTGTAAACATATTTAGAAAATATTTTAATTTTTTATATTAAAAATATTTTTGTTATCAAAAGTTTGTTCGCAAATGTTTTGAAACAAATAAATTATCAAATTTTTTATATAATTGACGTAAAATTATATATTTTTAGGTAATTTGTTATAATTATATGCTTTCCATTTGATTGAGTTTTAAATTAGAGAAAATGTTGGCTATTATTAATGACACAATACTCCCAAAGAGATGGTCTGCACTCGACGTGAAAGCCTTTAGGCTTATATTAAGATAGAAATAATAATTAAAATTTAAAATAAATGTTTTACTAAACAAAGTTAGGGATTATTTAAGTCAAAACCAATAGTGAAAACTTCCCAAACGTTTGTTTTAATATTCAAATTATGATAGCATTCGGACACAAAAAATTTACGAGAAATTGAATGGAAATTTCTAGTCAATGGAATTCCTATTATTATTTGAGAGATTAAAATTAGCAAGAAAATAAAATAAAATAACGTAATTCTGAAAAAAATGAAATTTTGATTGTTATGTAAAACATGTTTTTTATTATCATGTAAGATTTGCAGTTTCTAAAATATTGACTTTTTTTTAATAATTATTATCATTAAATTTTAATGGGATTCTCATATATTTTATTTTCAAATTGTAATCTTATTGAAAGAAATTTTAGGGCAACTTTCGAGAAACTTTCTAGGTGCTTTTTAAAACATGAAAAACATACGAATACGATGTCTACAAAATAATAAGCAAAAGATATTATGAGACCTTAAATATAATTTTGTTTTGAGATATTCTTAAATAAATTTTATTAAAAAGAATAAAAAAAAGAAAAATATTGAAAATCAAATTTTTGAATTAAAAAAATATAATAATCTTTTCCTTATTATTAAAGCCTCCAATTTTCAAAATGCATTTTTCCTGTCATAGTTTCATCAAGAAACAAATATTTGCCATTTTTATGTCAGAATATTTCCAACACATAAAAGGATTATTGGAGCAAAACTTACTTTTTCTTAGAAAAATGAATTAACGAATTGATGTCAACATTTAAGTAAAAATAAATATTATTTCTTTAAATAAAAATTGATCTCAAGGTTTAGCAGAGAATTCATTGAATTGAAGTAAAGTCAATCCATTAGGAAAAAACTCATTTATATTATGTTTGTTATATTTTTATGCAAAAAATACCTCAAAATAAACAAATCTTTGTTTGAACTAATTCTCGAAATAAAACAAAAAATAAGAATAAAATAAAAATAATAATAAAGTAATGAATCTCTTTTTGGACAAAATCTAAATGAATCACAAAATCACTAAAGAAGGAAAACAATCGGATTATAACTAAATACTAATAAAAAAACAAAAAAAAATTCAAAAATATTAATCGGATTAATAAATGTTAAAATAATCTAAAAAAATGAATATTTAAGAAATTCCTCGGATTTCATGGGATAATTAAAATGACTTGTTTTAAGTTTCATATAATGAATAGTATACTCATTTATAAGTGCAACTTAACTTATTAAGTTAACTTAAATGGAATATTTAAATGAAAAAAGATATTTGAATAAAATTAGTTAATATTATGCTTTTGACGTCAAAGTCTGACTGAAATTTTCTAATTAAACTTAAAGATCTCAAACTTTTACTGCACTCAAAAAAATAACCTTATTCATTAATTATACTCTACTCATTAGCCATATAATATTAAAAAGTTAGTTTTGAAAAGTCGGAAGTGCATTTTTCAAAAAAAAAAGAAATACCGATGAAATGTTCATGTTAATTATGAGTTTCAATTTACATTTCAATTCAAATATCGATTTCTTTTGAATTGAATATAAACTTAATGTAGTGCTTAAGGCTTGGCTTCAAAGCCTTGTGTTTATTAGAATCACGTTTCAAAGCGAACAAAAATTTCATTAATATTTTCATTTGTTTTCATTTGAAGACCAAAGTTGTCATCAGAAATGAAATGAATTCAGTTTTTTTTAAATGCAAAGTCATTCAAATTAATTAAGTGTGGATTTAAATTTGGTCTTCCCTTAAGTTATGGCTTCAACGCCTCAATTCATGAGATGTTGAATATTTAATGTCTGATTTCATAGTCTTTGTCTTCACATAAAAAACATTAGAATTTGAATCAAACGTCAAAAATATCCGTCAAATTATTTGATAACAAAAAGCAATTATTTTGATTTGAACGACAAAAACCTGGTTTTGACCTAAAATTCAAAATCGATGTTAAATATAAAATAAAATTGAAATGAAAATCACAAAATAGAGTCCAATACTAATATTGAATATAATTTAATTAAAACATAGTTTTCAATCAATTTATTACACGAATTATTATTAGTGTCGAAAACAAATGAGATGTTCAGCCCTCACAACAGGGATTCCCTAATTTATAGCCTCAACAAAAACATTTGTAGCGAAATAGAGGCTATTATTTGGCAAATGTTATGTAACTTAAGCACTAAGTATGCATAACAGTCCAACCATTGACTCTGTTTTACAACCAATTCCTATGGAAAGTGGTATTTCCAATGCTTTCCAATACAATATTCTCAGAATAATATTGGATTTATATTTTGACATAAATTTCAGAAAAGGTTTTATTCACCAATAAATAGTTGACAACGATTTTCAACTATTGTTTTCAAGAGAAAAGAACCTAATCTTTGGTTAAGACAATGATTTCCTCTAAAATTGATAGTATGTATACTCAAGTATTTTTATGAATATTTATAAAAAACTCATTTATTATCTGTAGTCTTGTTTTCTGATAAAGAATAAATTGAAGGGAATTAATCTTCAGGGCGTTTATCAAACGCTAATTCTATGTTGAAATGCCCTCAAAATTTTACTCAAAGAAAATACAAATTTCTATCGATTTTTAGAACCTTTTTTTCTTATATAAGTTAAAGAAATTCTTTTTTTTTATAAATTGATTTTTCTTGTCAATGAAGGTTAAGGTGGTTTTCAAATATAGAACTTGACATGTTAATTAATTTAATTGATAAATTCGTCTAGTTTGTAATAGATACTTTTCAAACAAAATGGATTATTTGAGAAAATTGAAAAATACAAAACCATTTGATATTTGATTTCAATTTATTGCAGCGAACGCTAAGAATTTCTTTGATATATGAACCAATTATTTGGAAAGAGCTAGGGCAATTCCAGTGCAATTGTAAAGGAATTTTGATCATGGCTTTTCTCGGAAGAGTAAGCGCTTCTGAGAGAAACCAAATCTCATTTGTAGTACAAAAATGCAGTGCAGGTTATGTTATACCCAAGACTTTTATGTAACCAAAAGTATAATAAATATTTAATTACTTTTTGTCAAGAATTTGAAGCTATCATTAAAAATGCACAGAATATGCTTTTGGCTTATATCGAGTAAATATTTTCTTTCGGATAATTCTGTTCACAAATGGATAAATTGATTGAAAAAATGATAATATTATTGGAAGACATTTATAAGTAAATAAAACTTTGATTACATAAAAATATTTTTGAAAGAAGTGCTGGAATATAATGAAATCATACAAAAGACGAGACACCAATTTGTTAGGAAATGTGGAGTAAATCGGATTACATTTGAAGTGAAATCACTATTTAATGCTTTTATTTTATTAATACCTGAAAGAAGACTTATCTCGAAAAAGTCGCGGACCTATTCGTAAGGGATGGTATGACGACACGCGAAGTCCTGAAGGATAGGACGATCTATGAACTGAATGACTGTTATGTGGAGGATTAGGAGGAGAAGGAGTCAAAGCCCCCGAAGAATGTCTGGTCGTTGGAATTTTCGAACGATTGGATAAAGCAATGTCTGAGTTTAAGAGCGCACTGTCTATGCGGTGCCGGAATAAAAGGTCACTCTTGTCAATGGGTTTGTCATTGGTATTGGAATCCAAGTCCCCAATTGTCTCATTGGTATCATTTGTATCACTCATGTTATTACCCGACCATAAAAAGCGGATTAATTTCCATAAGAGAGTAAACGTTACGAACATATCGTACGAACATTTGTTTTTCATAAAGAATTGCTTTTAATGGAATCAAACGTTTTTAAAGACCATTGATTTGAAATGAAATGAAATGCAATCATTTGCTACCATTTGAACGACAAATCGATTTTTAAAAAATAGTTTTTAAACAATAGATGTAAAACATCAACAGATGAGTTACTATACGACACATATTTTGTTAGAGAGAAGTGTCACAACAAAACACAAAACCATCGGATTTATCATTAATGTCAGTCTTAACAGTCAGTACGAGATTGTGAGTCACTTTAACACAAGAAGTGCATTACTATTGCTGTTCAGTACTGTTTGCGATCAATACTTATTCTATGCGCAGATTCTATGGACTATTATTTCTAATCGGAAACAATAGTTTAGAGAAAATAAATTCTTAAAATTATTACAAAAATTCACTGAAAAACAAATTTTAAAAAAAATAATCGATTTTTAATTTTTTTTAAACTCTGGAATAAAATGAGTGAAAATATTTTTAATAATAATTGCATTTTTAATGTGTCTCTCCTTTGGGTGAAGAACTGAATTTGAAAGTCAACCACTTGTTTGATATAAGAGTCACAATTAATGCAAATTAAAGCTCTCTTTTAATGTGACTAGTTGAAACTAATAGAAAACTATACATTTATTTAACAAATGAGTTTGCGTTATAAATAAAGGTGTATTCATTAAAACATGTCTGGATCAGTTTATAAATAGAGAAATTTGCAATTTTGAAATTTTTTACTCTCAAGGGATCACATGTTATATAATGGATAAAAAAATCTACACATCAAGTGTTGGTAATTTGGTTGCAATTTTCTATTGATTGCGACGCCGAGTCTTTCAATAGAGAAAGTCATGTGTTATCAACTGATAACTTATCACATCAAACAAGTTTTCCTGACATTACTTTGATTGCGATCTGACTTTTTGTTGATATAAGCCATGAAAATAATAATGGATTATATTATTTTTGATGTTTGCGGTCGGAATTCTCTTTAATATTTGCTAAAAACAGTATTTAATTGAAAAAGTCTGAGCCTTTCAAATGAAATTAATATTTAAATGAAAATATTTTTTCCGAATCACAAAATTTGTGTAAAAAATTGTGAATGTTTTTATTAAAATTATATATATTGTATAAATTTAATATAACCTGTGCATATACTAGTGCAGCGATGCACAACTTTAAATTTAGCGCTAATCTTGGTAGTCATAATTTGTGTTATATTTATACCAGTAATATATGAGAAAGTTAAACTTGCAACAATGAAACATTAATTACGCAGGGGTCAAAAGCTAAAATGATTCCCAAACTGATTCTTTGGGCATCCATGTACTAGTGTATTCATGATTTTAGTTTTGAGAATCTAAGATATTTCATCTATGAAAATATTAAATTTACGTTCAAAACTTCATTTAAGATCTTTTTAAATAAGAGCTAAATTTTATAAAATTAATTAAAACTCAATTATTATAAACTTTTAATTAACAAATGAACATTTAAATTAAAGCACAACTATTCCCCTCTTTTATCAAATAATTAAAAATAAACAAAGTTTTGGCGGTTAAACACTATTAGCCATCATTTGATTGGATGTCATCACAATTTATAAGCTTTCAATTTTTTACTCAACTTTAACTTTAATTTAATTATAATTAAAATAAGTTTTTAAATAGTTTTTTGCTTTTAATTTATAGATAAACTTCTAGTAAACATAAATTGATGTCTTAAACAATAAAATAAAAGAAAGTTAAATCTTAATTTTGATTAAACTGTTAATTAGTCTCAATTCTCAATTAAGAGCTAAAGGTTTTGAGCCAAAATAGAGCACAAATTACGTCTAATTTTTTTTAGTATTAATCATATATTTTAATGCAGATAATCTGGACGTCATTTCTGTTCAATTTTAGATTTCCTTCAAAAAGCATAGATTTTTGCTTAGCTCTTATTTATGAATTAGACATATACTTAACTATTTGAAATTTAATGTAAATATGAATTTCAGGAATTTTCAAATTTTATTAAATTTTTGTAATAAATTTCTATAAAATTTTGATAATTTCGTTAATTTTCGAATAAAGAGAATCCTTGGATTAACTCAAAATTAAAATATATTTGCGTAAATGTTTTGATGTTTTCATTGAATATTTTTAAATCTACTGAACCCATATTTTCACAAGAATTCAATTTGTGTAAGGATTCCATTCATTCAATTGAATCAATTTATTATCTTCTCTTAAAAAAATATATTCTCTTTCAGTACTTCAAAAAAAATGTTCCGAAATATAAATTTTTATTTCGTTTCAAATGATATTCCTATTTATCAAAAGAAGAGTTTTTATACTCCAAGTGCTGTTTCTTTTTGGAAATTAGAAGAAAATATTTTCCTGTCCTTGAATTCACTATTCATTTAAATTAATTGATTGAGACCTAGAAGACATCAAATCATAAGTTCCAGAAGACTAACGATTCCTTTAAGCAAAACAAAAATATCTCTGAAATCAAATGAAAACTTTATTTCAATACAAGCCTTTCAATGAGAACACCATTAATAACATCTCTTTATCTCAATTCTCACAACCTTTGAGACAACGAAACAAATAGTTTGGGCTCAGAATCCAAAACTTTTTTTTTTGATATAATTTGGGATTAGAAGTGAAAATTGTGTCAAAAAATTATTACCAAAACTTTGTTAGAAAATAATCGAAATAATATACGTTTCTGTTATATATGACCACAAAATTGTTATCATTATATGAGCCGTAATTTTTCGTATGGAAAGGGAATAATAATATGGAAAAATGAGAAAGTTATGTGCAGAGTATACAGAAAGGAGTGTTTATGCAGACTCTGATCAGTCAATATAATGAGAGAATAGGAATTGGAATGGAAAGGAATGGCCGATCATTATTGGTATCGACTTTTTGCCTCTTTAGCCAAACATATAATGAATGTATAGAATAGTATAGACTAAATGGCAAATTGATTACTTGAGTTCACAATTGCAGTATAATAACAAACGTGTGTCGAAATAACAGGACTTCGGCCAACAATAATTCAATTCATAGGATTTTTCTACAGACAAAGATCTAAACTTAATTATAAAGACTTCCAAAAGATAAAATTATGGACAGAGTTATAGGAATTCTGTCTTAAGAGTCCATTCACTGACAGACAGTGAATAGCTTCATAAGTAAGACATAGAATGAGTTCTGTTATATTAGTTTATCTATTTTTGATTCAAAATTTATTAAAGTAATGACATTTACGATAGAGAATCACATTTTTATTTGTGACAAATGAAAAGATAAAAAGTAAATGTTTTTCATTTAGAAAAAACACTTATATTTTTTCTTCAAAACTTTTGGGATAAGAGATAGAGAAAAGTGAATCTAAAGAATACAAAACAAAAGTCAAAATTTCAGTTCATTATATGAAAATCGATTGAATAAACAATATTTGAAACACAATTTTCTATTTCTTCAAAACTCTTCAGAAGTTTTTTCTCTTCATTAAACAAAATCTATAATTCAGTGAATATCCAAACTCACAACCATTTCAAAGATGAAGTGTTCTAATAATTTATCTTTAAATCAATTTCAGTATAATTATGAAGTAATAAAGTTTCGAATAACTTTTATCTAAGAAAAGTTCAATTTTAATGGCTTTTCTAAGAACTTAAAAGGGCACAGAATTAGATTTTCTAGGCAATTTTATGGCGTTCCCTCTTTAGAAAGTGATCCGCAACAGCTTTTTATATCAGATCTTTCAGTTAATTGTAATCGTAGTTTACAAACGATAGGCTCCAAAATTTGAGTTAAAAATAAAATAATGGTTGAAGTGATTGAAATAATGGCTTTTTTTCTAATTCTTTAGTTGTGATCACATTCTTTGCTATTCTTGGAATACATCGAACCATTTTATAAGACATGATTTGAATAAATTCAATATTAACTCATATATGAAGAGATAAAGAATGAAAAAAATGCATCATTTGTTTCATTCCCGCATCAAATGTTTATTTTTCAATTCAAATATAGAAGAAAGCATTGAATTTGAAAGACTTATATTGATTTTTCTCTAACTTTGGGTAATCTCTAAAACTAATAAAAATTTGATGAAAGGTTAGTCCAAAGAGAGTGCAATACTTTAAAATTTATGAATTTTCCAGAACTTAGAATAATAAACAGAAAATGTTATTTAAAATTTTTGACGCATTTCTACAGAAAAACATTAAAATATTAATATTAAGACAGAATTTCATCAGTTTATTAGAGACCAATAAAACGGATCATTCGTCTTAACTAATCTGAGAACTTTTCCAAATAAATGGACGTCAGTGAGTGCTGATAGTCAGAGAAACATTAAGAAAATAAAGATTAGAATTAATTAAATTAATTTGCAATCTCTTGGTATTAAAGGAATGGCCTCTCAATCGAAGCAAATGTTAACTAAATATTAATTCGAAGCTATTTATAAGAATCTAAGTCCACATCTTATCGTTTCACTGATTTATATAATTATCTAAAAAGCAATTTCTTTATATCCTTTCATTTCTATAAACTTATTTATTAAAACTTATTCTCATTTATTAAGAACTCATTTAATTTCAATACTTTTTTTCCATTTCTTTTATAATTGAATTTCAATGAATTGTTAGGAAATTCATTTGTAGTGCTATTTATTATTTGGTTGAGTGACAAACATTGCGGATAAAACTCTTTTTTTTTATTGTAGACAAAGAACAGGATTGAAAAACTGGAAAAGTTTTTAAAAAGAATATTTAAGTGAATATAAGTGTCATTTTATGCCATTTCATATTAAACTCATTTTAGGCTAAAAATGATAAGTTTTCCGATTGAAAACACTTTTGAAGCCTAAAGTAAATCAAAGTTTTGAGAGATAATGGAAAGAATGAAAAAAATATGACAAATTCCGACTCAAACTTAATCCTAGGAATCATATTAAAGATGAGAATTACATTAAGGAATCGACGACTTTCTATTAAGGACTTACTCATATGAAGCGCTCGGGAGAAGACGTCGTCTTATTTCGCCCAAAGGCTGTAAAACTAGTCCTCTCTTTCCGCGTCTCATCGCTAGAGTTGAGGCCGAAAATGAATTTGAGTTCGAAGAAGAAGATAAAGAAATACTTCGTGAAAACGTCGTCGCTTTCTTTGTTTCAGACGTGAATCGTCTGAATTGTTGCTGTTGTTGTTGGAACTGTTGTTGGAACTGTTGTTGGAACTGTTGCTGAAACATGTCAGAACTCTTCCAAAGGGTTTGACTACTCATTGATTTACTTTCTTCTAAACTGCTCTCAAATGAAGTGAATGAAAGCGATTGAGTCGGAAAAGTGAATATATTTTGATCCGAAAGAGAACTTTGATTTAATGCCGATATTTGACGTCTCTTATCGGACTGGGATTTGGGAGATGTCATTGAAATCAATTCATTAGATTCTTCACTCATTTTGACGCAAATGTCTTATTTTATTGCAATTATTTAAATAAAAATTGAGATAAAACAGTGAGAAAACAATTGGATAATAGATTGACAGCCAGTTATCAGAGTTTAAGTGTTTTCACGTTTGATATAACATCCAAACACTACTGTATTCTAGTGAAGTCGGATTCACCTGTAGTTGTATTGCACTAAAAGGTTAACTCAATTCCGTTCTCAGATTAGATAAAGTGACAAACGATGGAATCTATTGCGAAGATTTGTAGCACTTGACTATCAAAAGTAATAATAAACACTTCATTCAATTTCTTTCGAACTGTTTATCAATCAATAAAAATATATTAATAACTCATTTAATTCAATCGAAACACTATTTTCTCTTTCAATCGATTGTCTAAGAATTTCATTAATCGAAGCAAAAGTAATATAAAATCAAACGAGAGATAAGTGAATGGCAACCACTTAATACCAGTTGAACACAATATTAGTTAAATGATATTCAAAAGTTAATGAAAGATCCAGAGATGAATTGCAGACGAGACCCAAATTCAATGTTTTGTTCACTCTTTAAACGTAAATCGATTTTTGGTTTGAGATCTGTTTTAGAGGCAGAGTTAGTGCCAAAAATTAAGTAAACCAAAAATGTTTGAATACAACCAAATGACTCTCATCTCATCACAAAGTTTTCAACTTTCAAACATTTTATACAAAGCAATACATAAAATACAGGGAAATGAAGACTTTTCACATTTTTTTGATGTAAAACATATTAACAATCAAAAGACGAAATGAGAATAACGTCAATCAAATCTATAAAATGTTTTTAAAACCAATCATTTGAACAATAATTAACGCTTTCATAGAAGAGCCAAAACTTTTTAATGGTATTTAATAACAACAATAATTGAAAAGTGAATAATACGCAGAGTTTGCAAATCTATTAAGAGTTTGCGTTCAGAGCTAACACTGAGACGAAAATATAAATAAAATTAACTCTTCAGCCAACCAAAGACGAGCACAATTTTATCCCAACGAAAATTATCTATTGTTTAAGTCTACAAACAATGCAATGGCTTTCAGTTAAATTAGTTTTTATCGCCAAATGAACAGCACATCATAAGGAGAGCACTGATTTTCACGGAAAACACTTCTAGATTTATACGATTAAGTGAATATTACAATTAGAGTAAAACATATGAAGATTTTATGCACCGTTTAATACATTTATGCGCAAAACTATTGATACCAAATGAGAATCTGACTCTCATTTCAGGAGAAAACATCGAAAAAATAGTAAAATAAATGACTCGAATTTATTAGAATCTGTTTTAAAAGATGTGCACAGATTTGCTGAAACTGACAAATCGTATGAGTCATGAAATCGTCACTAAAGTTACGTAACTTTAATAAAATATTGAATTTTCAATAGTTTTCAAAATTCCTCTCAAGTGTTTCATCGAGAATATCATCAAAAGCCTGGTATTAAGTATTAGGCAATACTTCTATAATATCAAGAATTTATTATATATCCGAATATGTGATGTCTACGAGAATTGCATTTTTCCTTCTTTTGGGAATTCTTCACAAAAGTTGGAATTAAAACATCGGATGAAATGAAGATCTTATCGATTGAATTCATTAAATTTAAGTGAATAAAAACTTCAAAAGTAAAATTTTTTGCACCTTGAACGTTGCTTGTTAGTTTTAGAATATTTCTTTTGTTGCGAAACTAATAAATTGTTAAGAAGTCCAATAAAAGTATCATAAAATCTCTTCGGATAAGCCTTAGATTCCATCGAAATGAAAGCTCAGACTTTTTTTTATTCAAAATCGAAATTTTTTCAAAGGAATTGCATTTTTGTAATACATTTTTCGGCGAAACTGTTTTGAGTTAAAATGAAATTCTCCGAAACGAATAGCAATCGTTTCTGTCATTAATCTAAAAATCATCGAAACATTTTTAGTTCACTTATTTAATTGCATTTCATTTGGTATAAGTCAGAGACAGAATCGAAGCCAAATCCAGAGGTAATTAAAAATAGTCTCATTGTTTAGATTTGAATTTCATAAAATAATGACTAACTTTTAGCTTAAATTTTACTCATTTTCTGAATATATTTTTTAATAATAATTACGAAAATATGATTTCAACGATTGGATCGCAATTTAAATGTCAGCCGAAACTAATTTAGTATTAATATTATGCAAAAGTGAGACACAATTCCGAATTGTCATCAATTATTTGTTTTCAATGAAAAATATACGTTTCATTTATATAAATGTTATTTTTGCAAGCTAATTCCATAAAATGGATTATTAAAAAAAACTATCGAAACTATCCTTGATAACTTTAGGCAGTTATTCTTATAAATGAAATGTCACTCATTTCGATGACTTTCACTTTGATATATGTTTATATCCTTTAGAATCGATTTGAAGTCGAAGTCGTATCACATATGCATTATATCATTGTTTGAAACTCAAACTTATGACAGACTTCAGGCAAATTCATAGCAATGAATGAACTGAACGGTAGAGAAATATCATTAAATGAGGAGATTTACAACAAAAACTAATTTATTCTTTTATTCTTTGCTTTTTTTGATGTTTCCATTCGTTTTATTTGAAAACGTTTTGAATAAATAAACAAAAGTTGATGGGTGTTTTGAACTCCATTTTTGTCGGTTTAAACTTTAGTTCAACAAAAACATATTTATTCAGTCATAGAATTTTTAATATTTTTACGCTCAACAATATTTAGTTTAGAATAAACATGTCTAATGTCAGAGCTAAGCAAGGTAAGACTATAATTTAAGGTTTAAAGTTTAAGCATTTGAAATGAAAATAATAATAATAATAAGATATGAATATAAAATATTTTATTTAGAGATTATTTTTCTGAACATACTTTTAGTTGAATTGATTGACGCAATGAAAACAACAAAATATTCAAATGTATTGTAAAGCGTTTGTAATAATAAGACTCTTATTATAAGAGTATAATAATAGAGTAATTGAGAAGTAATGTATTCCCGATTCAACACTTCTCTACATTTTTCTATTATCCATCTGTTAATGGAATCTAAATTAAATACAACTCTAAAAACAAATCTAAAATTAAATGCGAGTCATATAAGAAACATATCAACTGTAAGAATGTCTTCAAGTAATTCAAAATTAAATGTATTATTCAAAACAACTTTTGTCCCATATTTTTAACGCATTGTATTATAATATCAAAAACATTTTGAGACAAAATAGTTATTTATTTGTCGTTAGCATTATTACTAAGTTAGCAATAATGCAAAGAGCACTGAGTTGGGTCAATGAGAGAACTTATGTTTAAATTAATAATTACCCGAAGTTTTGTTGAATGCCTTTTGGGTCAGAGGGCGGACACACAACATGTATATTATGGGTATATCTTTAACCCAAAAGGCCGGCGGCGACTCTTGTCTTATTGCAAATTATAAATACAAATAACTCTCAACTTATTCACAAAATAAATCAAAAACTTAATACAATTTGCAATAAATATCGATATTAACAAAAGTGACCCAAAACTATTCAAAATATTTTGTTGTATAAAAAAATATGTGAATTACATTTGTATATCTATAAGATTAAAATGACTACAAACAGCTTACAATGACTATACATATTTAGGAAAATTGATTGGATTTGTTTGGATTGGATTGGAATGGATTGGATTGTAAGACATTTCCCCCAATTTAGACAACAAAACCAAAATATATGAGAACTCAAAATAAACTTTAAATCAGTCGGACTTTATTTTTTTATTTTAATGAATGTTTAATAAATTAAAAATTTGTGTATATTTTAAAATAAGTTTGCATTTTAACAATTATGATAGTTATAAATTGTCCAAGTACAATTTCCAATATAAACTATTAAATAATTACTATTTACAATTCAAATAACAGACAATTCTGATGAACTCTAGAACTAAAAGGTTACTAAAGTGTTAGCAGAAGTAAAGCCATCTTTTGTCCCAACGATTCTTTTAAAATTCGATTTCTATTAAAATCTTACTAATTTATAAATGTAGTGAATAGCCATGCTCATTTTCATCAAATAAGTCAATTCAACACGCATTTTAGTATTAAAATAGTAAAATAATAAAATTAATTTGAAAACTATAAATAATTGCTAACAAATGAATGTCATATTTTTGTATATTTTATAATCAATTGTTCAAATATTATAAATACCAATTAAAAAGAACTTAAGAATTGTACGTGCAAGATATTATATGCAAGGCTCAATCATTGAAAACACTCCAAATAATGTTTGAAATGTTTTTAAATAAAAATTCTTACAATTCTTTACAGAATTTGTGAAATAAGTCTATTTGGAGTCAGAAGAGGGCACTTCTCTTCCAATACTTATAAAGTGAGCGCACATTTTGAACAATGAATAAGTACTAATTAATACAAATTAATACAAAGGGATGCGTCACTGCTATTAATATTAATTGATAACTAATGTCAATAATAAATACCATTAATTCAAATATTTTAAAAAACTAATAGATAAAATTAAAGTTTCCTGAAAGCAAATTAACCTAGTGCATAAAAATTCCTTAACAAATTCTTTTATAATAGAAATATGGAAATAAATGTTTTTATGTATCAAATGTTTGTGAATATAAAATAAACTATTAAAATAAACTTTGAAAGTTTAAACTTTAAAGAGTATAGAATTGTATTTAATTGGCATTTGGTTTACCGTCAAATAATATTTACAAAATATGATTAATTTGATCCCATAATAATTGATAATAACTTTTAGTTTTAATATAAGCAAAACGTTTGCGTAAATCATTGAAAGAAGAGATAAAAGTTAAACATTTATTATTGCTCTCAGAAATGGTTCTAAACATGAAATATGTTTTTCTCTAAAAACAAAAAATTGTTTTTCTTAATACAGTCTTTACCTTATCGGTAGTAAATCGTTATTTTGCTATTATTTGGTTAATTTTTGCAAGAACCAAATAATTTTATAAATGCAAATATGGATTCCAAACAATTTATACCTCAAAAAATTAAAGTTACCTGGTTCATTTTTGTAAAAAACAAATATGTCTAAAAGTGTAAAAAAGCAAATTTCTTAAAAATTGAGTATAATTTAAACAAAATTCAAATATTATAATGTACAAATTCTTAAGTAGGTAATTTAAATTCAAATTTTTAAAATTATTTCAGATATTTCCAAACTAAGCTTACTTGTTCAATTTTGAAATATATTTAAATATTAAAGATATATATTTATGATATAAATGGAGATTTGTCATGATAAATCAATTGGTTTTTGAAATATTCGAAAAATTCTGATATTCTAAAATAAATTCTTATAACAAAAGTATAAATAAAAGTGAATTTTTTTGTCAATTTGTGAGAGAATTTCATATTTGCATTTTTAAAACTATTTGTTCTTGATAAAATTAATAGCAAATTTATGACTTACCACGTTTAAGAAAAGACTGTATTGTTTAATATCAGTGTTGTTATTGTCTCGAAAAGCGAATTGTATTCAATAAACAACTGAAACAATTGTTTGTTTTATAATTTGGTTAACGACTCAAATGTTTAATTAAATTCTTCTTAGAGAAAGTCTCTGACTTTTAACTAAACAGAAAAGGATTATAAATATAACATAAAAGGGGTTTACATCGATATCACATTAAATTTTAAATTACTTTTTAAATAAATACAAATATTTGATGAAAGCATTTGGAAAAGGCTTTCAAACACTGATATAATGTTTGAAACAGATTTTCAAATGAAAAACGACACGAATTTTCAATTTTTAATTTTAATATTATTTGAAAAACATATAAAATATATACTTTGAATGAAATATACATTAAGTGATGATTGTATTTAAAATTCAAATCTCTGTGAATAGAGTTCCAGTTATTTACTTTTGAACAGAAAAGACGATTCAAAGTTTGAAAATCATATCAGTTGTGATTTAAAAATGATTTTACAAAAATAAAAGCCTTTTTTCAATATATATCCCGATTTGAAGCAAAGGTAAAGCCTTAAGAATGAAAATGTTTGATAAGAGAATGACTTTCCAACAATTTTTTTTCAAAAACATCGCCTAATCTTTAGATTTATGAAATGTAGTGAATCCATGGTCTGAACCCAATCTTCTTTTCTACTCTCTTTTGTTATTCCTTTACAATGAAATGACATTTACTTTATATAAATTTCAAAATAATAATAAAAGTCAGATCTCTTTCGTTTTAGTTTCGGTGAATTTGTTTTTAGGTTTTTCCCAATTTTTGTCAAAAACTTTAATTACATTTAAATTATTTTCTCTTTAATTAAATTCTATTAAAACATATAATAAAAATTTAATTAACAAAACGGAAGATAAATAAAATGTGCGATCGCTTATCAGTGGATTCATTTGAGTCAGTGCTTCAGCTCTTGGTATTTCTCTTTCATATTACTTATATTTCAATGATTCAAATGGGAATTACATTTAACTCGAAAATTCTTAGAAATTTGAATTAAAATTTTATTACTCTTGAAAATAGAAGTGCAAAATGTAAAAGATTATTTTCAAAAGATGTCATAAACATACAGGACTTGAAAAGAAATGAAATAGAAATCCAGGTATAAAAGTGTCCACTACTGTATTCAATGGTTCTCTAAGAAACTCATATATAAGTGGACTCTTTTTTGACAATAATTGGTTTATTCTGTCACTACTTTTCAAAAGTAAAATGTAGTCTCTGTCTGACTCTGAAATATATCTTATCGGTACTCTAATATTGTTGTAAAAAAATATACATGGTTGAATTCAAAATAAAGTACATAGGTATTCAGTTTTTTGGAATGGTCTTGTTCTTTCCAAAAAAAATAGGCGATAAATATCAGCAAAATATTAATTTAAAGATTTAAATAAATTAAAAGTAAAGATTATATCTATATTTGATCTAGCAAAATTATTAATATTTCATTACTAAAGTTTAAATTATTCTAATTTATATTAATTCAATTCATTTAATATGTATTATATGAGAATGTAATTTATAATAAAAGTGCGTAAAAATAAATGAAACGAATAATAAGTTCATTGATTAGACATTACTAGACATGAATTATGTTTCTAGCTCGTTTAAATTTCTTATTTATTTTATTCAATAAATCTTTCGTTATAGGAAATTTTTGACTAAGAACATAGCCATTCTGAAAAACCGACTTCACAAAATATCTAGGTATTTTATTCTGAGTTTAATCATATAAATTTTATTACGACTTGAAAGTACCTTATAAAATATGTTCCTGGGTGAGTATTATATATGTTGTTCGTCTTCTGTTTGATTTTTTATGACTTAAGACACTTTTTTGGCCTAACCTTCAAAACTTTTATATATTTTATTCACTAAATTTAAGCCCTAAAATACATTTGTTTTCATTTTTGACTCATCCATCTATAATTCAATCTAATTTAGGTTTGTTTAAGAGAAATTTTCTAAGAAAGTTTCTCTACCTAGGTAAGAAATATTTCCCTGTCTTTGGTCACATCCATTAAAAATCTTGAGAATTATTTCTAGAAAATTTATCTAGACCAACTAGGTTTTTTAGACATCTCTAATCTTATTGGCAAAAAAGTAAACATAACATTAACTCTCAATACTATTAGTTCTAATACTAATCAATAAAAGTTTTATCGACTTTTAAAAAATACAGTTTTCGTGTATCATATAAAAGGATATCACTTTACTAAAGATATAAAAGGTTAAGGAAGTTCGCAAACAATTAATTAAACAATAGAATTAAAAGCGGGATAACTTTTATTGTTTTAGATTAGTTCAAAATTTAAACAAAATCTGTTTTAATAAAAAGAACCATGATTAATTAACAAAATAAGTAAAAATATACTAATATCTGAAAAAACATGACTTAAATTTAATAATTTTTACAATAAATATCGCGTTCTTTGATTTGTCGGCAAATCTTAACTAAAAATAAAAATAAATAAGTTTTTTGTAAACATTTAAAAAAAATTATTTTATTATTTTATTAATCAAAAGTATTTGTACTGAATTTGAAACTTTGGATTTAATTCTCAATTTGTGTTTATATGAATCTAAAAAAATAAGCTTGATAATAGTATTTTATAGTATTTAACTTCGACTAAATTTTTATGTTAAAGAAATTTCTTAATTAAATTTAATGTAAATTTTGCGTAAAAATTATATTACTTATAAACATAATTTCATTTAAGCACTTAATTATAATTACAAGTACTTTTCCACTCAATGGCTACCTTGTTCATCTCTGTTTCAAGTCAAAAGAGAAGTCAATGGTAAATGCATTTCAGGTCATTTAATTTAATGTTTGAGCTTAACTTAAAATCGCCATTAATTTAAGAAAATTATTAGATATTCTTAAATTACTCTTTCAAAGCACATCTTCTGATAATTTTGAGTTCACTAATGGGTAAACAAAAAAAGACATTTTAGAAATGTAGTGCTTCTATTAAGTGATGTCTTACCTAAAATCTATGCTTAGATAAACGAATCTCTCTCTCTCTCTCTCTCTCTCTCTCTCTCTCTCTCTA
>JAQIXI010000109.1:0-36021 GCA_034700165.1 Galumnidae sp. Gr-Ori-00277 | reverse complement strand
ATTATCGGATCAAACCTCAAACCCTTAATTATTGATTTTTTAACTCAAATTTTATTAGTTTTCATTTCATTTGTTTTTAAAATTAATTTTAATTTTCAAATATTATAAATAAATTTATTTTATTTAGATTTGTATTAAAATATTTAAAAAAAAATCCTGTTTTCTGTCATATAATTTTACTTTTTTATAATAAAAGTTGAGAAAATTTCCCGCAAATAAAAGGGTCAGTAATTTTCCATAAAAATCCTTAAAGAATTTTACAGAAATTTCTTAAACACTGAAAGTTGAGAAAATTTCCCGCAAACAAAGGGTCAGTAATTTTCCATTAAAATCCTTAAAGAATTTTACGGAAATTTCCTAAAACACTGAAAGTTGAGAAAATTTCCCGCAAACAAAGGGTCAGAAATTTTTCATTAAAATCCCTAAAGAATTTTACGGAAATTTCCTAAAACACTGAAAGTTGCGAATATACCCAATTTCTAATTAAAAGTCAGTATTTTTACAGTAAAGAAAACTAGAATTTATTTAGAGGTCATTTAGAGGTCATTTAGAGGGCAGAGGTCACGTAACAACTGGCGTAACACCGACCACGTATTACCAAGGTCAGTTAAACATATTAGAAAATGAATTGTAAATCAAAAGTATTAAAATGCAATAAAAGTTTATTATTTAGTAAAAACATGTAATGATTTACTTGAAATGATGTCAATTACTCTCTAAAGCCTTAATTTTGTAAATCTTTTGTTTAATAATTAATTAAAAATTGTGTTTTGATTTCAATTTTAGGAGAAATCAATTTTTTTATTAAAGCATTTATTTTATTTATAATTTTATTTACATATAATTTAATCAGAGGTCAAACATTCAGTTAATATCTTTGCGATTAGAAAATGAAAATTTTTTCCGTGAGTTTTGATTGAAATTTCTTCCCTGATATCTGTTCTGAGAATATGTGCTGTGATTTCTGTTGGGCTGTGAATAATCTTCACGTTTTGAAAAGTTTTGAGGTTTGGTTTCTCTGTTACGGAATTGAGAGCCGCTCTCTCTATAGACACTTCTCTGGGAATTCGTCGGAGAATTTCGCGCAGAATTTGGGGTTTGTTTTAAAATGATCTGATTCTCAGATTCCTATAAATTAATAAACGATTTAGAATTGAATTTAAAATATAATTGAATACATTATCGGAATAATCATCACTGGTTTGCGAACACATTGAAGAGGAGTCAGAATTATCGTCCGAACCATTCATTGAATGACTCGAAGTGATTGAGTTTTTCTTCGGTAACGAAGAAATGGGAAATTTTTTGCTAATCTCTTGTCGATAATCGACCACTTCATCAGTGACTCGAATAATTCGGCCCAAAATACTTTGTGACTGATCTACAGTTGAGGAAAGGGGTCCGACCGCCTGATGAAGTATATCGTAGGCATATTCGAAGGCCTGTTTAACCATAATCGCACCGTAAGAACTTTTTCCGATATCGTTCTTTGGATTCAGAGGATCTTCTATGCAAAGAATCGATGGCTTATAGTCGGGACCCATTTGTTCTTCAATGACTCGTTTTGCGACATAAGAGCCGCCGTCATTGATCCGAATACCGACGCGATAGTAATTAAAGTAACGGCCGTAGAGTTCGAAAAATTCGAGCAAAAGTACCCCTAAGTTTGCTTTTGAGTCCTGTGCGTCAATGCGTGGGTGGAGTTGAATGAATGATATGACCATAAGAATTAAAGAATAAGAACTGATTCCACCCGTAAATACTTCCTTTAAATCTCTTTGAAGAAGGAATTGCTTCAAAACTAAGACAAGTTTTGGCAAATTCGGGAACCGTTTCTTAAAGTCCTGTTCAGTCATTAAATAAATTAAAAGTTAATTAAATTTCCAATAAATGGAATCAATTGAATACTTTTATGAGTCGAGCGCTTCGAATGCCATTACAGGTATTGAAACTGATGTCAACCCTAACATTGGTCTGAAGATCTGTCAATTTGATGATAGGAACCGATGCCTTATCCAATACTTTTATAGTCGACTCATCCACTATTCCTGACTCTAAGAGTTTCTTTTCGAGAGTAAAGAGAGGAATGGATTCCCACTTTCCGACGACAACCATATCTATATCACTGGTCGGCAAATAGAGACCCGTCCGGAAAGAGCCAAAGTAGTCGACCTTTGCCTGAGGCCATACATCCGTTACTATTCTAGTGATTCTTTTGACGACATCCGCTCTCATGAAGTGTTCCTCAGGTTTTGGTTTCATATAATTATAGAAGTCTTCAATTTCCTGATGGAGTCCAACAATTCCTCGATCATAATGTGGTCGGAGTCTTCTCCAGGGGGTTCCGCTATATTTCGACACTAAGTGCTGGTTATCGTTCAGATTGTAAGTCGAGGCCGGGTTTTCCCGACGGAAGCGTTTATTCTGAGTGCCGTTTGTAACCGAACTCTGGTTTGAATTAAGGGTTGGATTGAGTTTTCCATTACTTGAATTTAAATTGGATTTCAAAGAAGAAGTCATGCATTCAGTGGTTTCATCAGAAAAGGCGATATAATCGGGTTGTCTATCAGTTGAGTGGTTGTTCTCGTGATGTGCTTCAGACCAAATATGTTTCCACTGATCCAAAGCCGGGCCCTTATGTTCGCTCTGAAACCAACCGATGTTCGGATCCATCATTTTTACCACTTTTTTCTGAATTGAATCCGATTTCAATCAAATGATTTTATACTCAAAATTTAGTAAAACTTGAGTTAACTCTTAAAATGAGAGGAATTTTAAAAAACTGATACAAAGTTTAGTTCAAAATATCAATTCTATTAAAAACGATTAAAAATTAAAGAAAAAATACTTAAAAATGAGAAAAATTATAAATATATTCAATAAATGAATTCAATTATTTAATTGAATTAAAAATCGATTTAAGAATCAATTAATAGTTTTTTTGTTAAAAATAATTAAAAATATTTGATTTTAAGGACTTATTTGGATAAAAGTCACTAATTTTGGGCTAAAATTCAGTCTTCGCTTCCATTGATTTTCACAATCGATTGGCGAATCCGTGGAGTTGTGTCACGTGACTCAACACAACTCTTTCGCACATAAATTACGTCCCGTTTCTCAAGAATGTCGATCACCAGATATTCAAATAAATTTAGTGAAACACTTCCATTACATTCTATTTAGTTGATTGAGTAAAGGAGCATGGTCATGTCATGTCATATTTAGTTAACTCAACAAATGAATTCTATTCTGCTATTAAAGAAATTGCTTTACTATTAAATCGTATATCAGTTAACCCAAACGATGCTTTTCTCAACTGATTTGGGACTAACATTATATCATAAATGCCGACTCCCGGGACTAAAATGGGACGTTAAGGGAAGGAATGGCAGTTAATTTATTGTGTCCGAGGAATGGGAGAGAATCCTTTCTTTCCCGCGAAGAAATTCTTATCAAAAGCCACTAAAAGTCTATTTTTAATGAAATGAATTGTAAAACAAATTCAAACTTCGATTTATTAATAATTTCTGAAAATGTTTAGGCAGTTGTGGCGCCAGTGAGTTGTCCCAGCTCCTTTTGTTTAGCCCTCTCCAGTTTTGTAATCTTTGCCTTCGACTTAGCGCCGAGGTTTCCGCCGCCCCATTGACGCCGAATCTCATCGAATCGATCGTTGAAATTGGTTCGAACCACTTCTACCAACTTTGAAAGACTCACTTTGTCCTCAGGGTTTACATTAACGACAGCCAAAGCAGAACAGCCTTTCCTTCGGGTTACGTGTCCTAAACGGGAGCGCCCGCCGCGAACTACACAATAAGGAATTCCCATTTTTCTGCAGAGAGACGGTAAGTGTAGAACTAATTCAATCGGTTCAACGTCTGCAGCGATGGCCACGAGTTGGGCCTTCTTTTGCTCGACAAGAGTTGTCACAGTATTGACACCTAATCGACAAATAACTTGATTATAATCCAAAATATTTTCACTCAATGACTGACCATATCTAAGAACCGGAGGTCTTTTTGAAGGAACCGTTTCTTTTCCGGCGGCTTTTCCTTCGGCTGTTTTCTTGAGTCTATCCTTTTTTGCTTTCTTAGATTCGGGTCTATATTTGTCGAGGAATTTAAACATTTGCATCGCTTTTAACAAACAAAACATTAATAATCGCATCAATTATGAGGTCATTGTTTACCGGTTTGTCTGTCGAGTAAACCACTTCTGAACTGATTAATTGTCGGCGGAATCTTAAGTCTTTCCATAAGGATAGCCCTCTGCCTTTGAACGCGAATGTACCTTGGCCATCGGAAAAAACGAGTCAAATCGCGTTTCGGCTGAATATCACCGCCTTTTCAAACAAATTAATTCATTAACTAATCAAAGCCTAACAAAGACTCACCGATTGCGAAGTTCTTCGGCTTCTTTTGGATGAGAGGATCCACTGTTTTCTTTGCCTCTTTTGAGGACTTGGAGGCGACCATCGGTGGCAAAGGCGCCACTTTTCTCACCTTAACCTTCTTTGTCACCTAAAGATAGTAAAGACATTATATTAAACCTCTCCTTCGGTTAAATCGTATTTGGATTAAATAAACATAAATAAATGATAATTTACCTTTCTCATATTTAATTGAATTACTTCTCAACACAATATATTCAAAGGAAAAGGAAGTTCAGTGAATACACGTTTTAGTGCTATTCATAAATAACGTGACGAAAGTTTTAAATTTCATTGAATCAAAGTTTTAATTTTTATTAATTTGTATTTAAAACTTAATTTTATAAAAACTCATTAAATTTGTTTTCTTTTGTAATTTTCTATTAATTTTATTGTCATTTGTTTTCTTTGATTATTTAATTAATTTTAATAAACTTATGAAAAGTAAATATAAAGTATTAAATTTGGAATAAATGGCAAAACAAAACTTAAGAAAACAAATCACTGATGAAAGACAACAAAATTAAGAATTTATTTATTAATTTAAATCTTAAGTCTTTTGTTTGAGTTTTGGTTGTCTTCAAAATGAGAAACCTTTTCAAAACAAAATGCTGTGTAGAGGGAAACGGCTTCCCATTCGGATTGTGATAGAGTTCCCACTTGTCGTTTGTGGTCTCTGACGTGTTTGTAGTCATTTTGAGAGTCACCCACTAATGAATTATTAGGATATACTTCGAGTGCGTCCATTATATTCATTAATTGGAGGCTTTCCCTCACATTTTTGTTTTCTTCAAATACTTCTCCAAAAGTCTTCCGATAAACGAGTTTTAAACCATATTTTAAACAAATTTCTTCAAAAACGGGAAAATAGACGAGAAATTCGGGACAATCGACGACTCCTTCCAAATGAAAGTCATATTTAGCGCCAAAAATAGGAATTTTAAAATCCGAGTCTTTATATTTTTCATCGAATTTTATCGAAAAAATATTGTTTCCAAAAGTATTGTTTGGGCTCTTCTCAAGTCTTTTGAATATCTCCTGTGAGTCAGGAGTGGTTCCAATAAACATTCCTCCGATTTTGAGTCTTTGACTGACATTTTTTATCATACATTTTGTTTGTGAAAGACTTTCGAAACAATAATGAAATGAGAATTGAATGGAAACCAAATCAAATTCAATGTTTGGGTTCTTGTATTTAGTTGTGAGTTGTACTCGAGTACAGTCACTGGCGATAAACTCAGCCGTAAATAAAGCGGAACTTCTGTCGCGACTGTTTTGATGTCTTTTGTTAGACTTTATGTCAATATATCGGTCTTCGCATTGTTTTATAGACGTCTCAGCGATGTCTGCAATTAATTTAATTAAAATAAAAGTAATAAAAGTGTGGATTAAATACCGGCGCAAATGATATGATTAATGTTTGCCTTTTTATACTTCAAAAGGTCTCCGCCTTTACCGCAACCGATGTCTAAGACATTAAAAGGTGAGTTCCGTTCCTTTTGTTCACGAATTTTAGCGATAACTTCAGCTAAAATTATATTTCTTAGACAATGTCTTAAAATTAGTGGTCACTCACCGATTGTCACACTTTTGATCCAATTATTAAAATTTCTCATAAAATAAATTCGTGAGTCTTTTCGAGCATTTATTCCCTTTTCTTCTAAATTGTTGTAATGATTGGCAACGATTTGAGATAATTTTTCTTTTTTTTCTTCAGTCAATGCTTTGCTTTCATTATTTGAAGACATTTTTCAAAAATTTATTGTTTAGTAATTCAAAGGAAATTCAAAATTAATAATTAGTTTTCGTAATGTTTTGACGACAAAATCGATTGTTTGACGCTTTTTGTAAACATTCAATAGATCTCAACTTCTAATCAAATTTAATGACCCGTAAACCGCAGTTTCTCTTTTTTAAGTCATTTCTTTTATTAAATTCATGATTAAATTTAATAAATTTACCAAAACTTTTAAATTATATTAAATTTTAATTTTAATTTCTTATTATTTTTTCTATAATTTTTAAAAATTATATACATTTTATCCAAAAATGAAACTAAAATAAATTGGAAATGAGTTGGGCTTCAAATTTCAAATAAAACTCAAAGATTGAGGTTTAGTGTGAAAACTGTGTCACAAATGACGCAAAAATCAGTGAATTGTTTGTAATTAAATACAATTAAATCAATGAAATCAACAGTTATTGTATGAGTTTTCAACAATTTTAACATTAATTCATATTTCTATTGAATTTTTTGTTTAATTACTTAAAAATTTATTGAAAATGAATTTATAATAAAGAAGTGACTAAAAAGTGTTTGTTTTAGATTTGATTGAAAACAATGTAATGTTTTGATCTATAGTTTGATTTTAGTTTTAATAATAATAATAATTAATAACTAATAATCTAAAGATTAAAAGATTTGATGTGTTTTTGAAATTTTGAGT
Source organism: Galumnidae sp. Gr-Ori-00277 (assembly GCA_034700165.1). Classification (NCBI taxonomy): domain Eukaryota; kingdom Metazoa; phylum Arthropoda; class Arachnida; order Sarcoptiformes; family Galumnidae; species Galumnidae sp. Gr-Ori-00277. The sequence continues at coordinate 29,148 of JAQIXI010000109.1, read as the reverse complement.
GAAATGTTGTCAATAAGAAAATGGTTTGTTTCGCGAGTCTTCACTCAAACCAATTGTGTTTCGCGAATGTGTTTTCTTAACCAAACAATACTTCAGTTCTATTACGCCGACGAAGAACTCAATGCAATCGCAACAGAATTGGATAGTTTTGACGGAAGGAAAGACCCCATCCGTTGCACTAATTTAGTCAATCAATTGAGGTTATCATTCAATTTATATTCAATTGTTAATGAATTTGTGTCCCAACAGATCATCGCAGGACAAAGTCATTACTTTTATATTCCAACTCATGGATGAGTGGCAGTGCGTCAGGACTTCCAGAGATTACAGAATTAAATTTCCAGGTATTCTTTCAACACTTTTGATAAGAAACTATTTTTAATTCTTTTAATTAAAACAAAAATTGCGATCAATTAATGCATTAATACTTAAATTGCGTTTTAAAAGGATTTCAATGTATTTACTAAATGTTTCCTCAATTAGTAATTGTTTGGACTTTCGGTCAAAATAGTTATTTAAGTCCGAAGTGATGACCAATTCATGAAGTTTTTCTTTTGCCCTCTTTTTATAATAAGGAAAAGTCAATGGATTTGCTTTCAATTAATCCTTTATTTTATACAATAATTATTATTCTTTTAATTTCATAGACTATAAATCGTTGTTAAACTAATTTGAATTAAAATGTATCAAAAGTTATCTTAAATCTTTAAATTTCTCGATATTTGCAATTTAAGCTTGCTTATCTCAAAGGTGTTATGCCCTTACACTTGATATTCACATAATAATTGTGTCATTTGTATCACTTCTACCAACTTATCTATTAATGAGTTTTGATAATGAAATGAATGGTATTTAAACTATTATATCATTTATTTAAATATCAAAAATTAAAGTCCGATAAGTGAAGAGTCATTCAAAACATTCTTTTAATTTATTATTAAAAAGTTTTCAATTATTTTCACAAAAGGGGGGAAACCTTTGTCTACAAACCCTTTTTCTCACAAAATGTTTTAAATGAGTGAATATGACTTTTAGTTATTTTGAGAAAATTATAAATTGTTTCACTCATAACTTATGAGTCATAACTAGAACATTGATCCCCACTGGCTATTATCTAGTCACTAGATTCTAGTCTAATAGACTATTAGACTATTACTAATAGTCAATAGTGGTAATATTATATTGCAAGTTGAAAATAAGTTAAAATCACATCCTGGGATCATTTTCTCGAAGTATTTAATAATTGTTATTTGAGAGGTTATCGAATACAGTGAATAATCATTTTGTAAAGTACCTTGGTTGTAAAGTACCATAGATTAGTTAACAGAAATGAAAAGAATTTGAATATACAATTAAAGCCATATGAATGTCATCGATAGTCAATTGAATGTCAAATTGTTTTTGAAGAGTCATATATTTGAACTAAAATTTTGGGAAACCGTCAAAACAAAAGCTTTACTAAAAACAACAAAAATTTTATTCATTACATTTTAATTTGATTCAATAAAAATAAAATACAGTAAATGTAAGTTTCATATTATTTATTACTTTTGTTATCACTTTTTTGTGAATTTCAAATAAATTTAGTTTTAGTACAAACATTGAGCCCACTCTTACTTTTGATTAATTCTGTTGTTTATTATTTTCATAACTATTCATCTCTTTTTAATTAAATTTAATAAATTTAGTGATATTTCACTCGTTTTGCCGATACACTAATGTTTTAAAGAGCACTAAAACTTTAGACTAAATTTTAGTCACTATTTAGTCACTAAATAATATGACATTCAATTGAAGTCCGAAGACTTAAGAATTCATTTAAAGTGAAAATAATGTATTAAATAATTATTTTATCAAAATTTGATATAATATTAAAAGATATTACAAAAATTTAGATGATTTACTGACTGGTGAGGGCGCAGAGTCTCTAAACGGTCAGATCTGGTTCGGAGCTGAGTGTTTGGCCGCCGGTTCTAATATTATGAATCACGAAAGCGAATCAGCGCTTTTGAGACCAATGGCTAAATCCCTGACCACTACTTTAGATCAGTTGAGACTCGATTTAAGGAACTGTTGTAATGATTTGGACGAACGGTAACCAACAAAAAGAGTTCCCAATTTTTATATGAATTTATTTCAGCGGAAATCTTTCGTTTGAAATGATTTGTAAATTAGAAGAATTCGATAAATTGTTCTCAACGTTTGAATACGAATACGTGAAGGCAATGCTTCCGATTAAAAGCGCCGATGAAATCGATAAACAGAGAGAACTCATTGTTTTGTTCAGTGAAACTCTTGAGAGTGCACTCAAAAGAGGACTTATATCACAGGAAGACATTGACGACTGTCAGCCAAAAGCAATGATCGCAATCCCGCGGTTAGCGATTGTCACCGGACTCTTACTCGGCTATGGGTCTGGTGTTTGTAAAAAGTCAAAAGAACAGCTCTCATCTCTTTTTAAACCATTTCATGGGTGAGAACTCTTTTAATTTATCCAAAAAATATTTTATTGAAAAAACCTTTAGTTTGCTTTTGAAAATTCGCGATCTTTTACTGGTTTTGCGTCGAATCGAAATCGAAGTTTTGGAAAAACTTTTGATTAATGAGGAAACCCTTTCCTCGAATTGCGATAAAATCTCACTTCAAAATGTTTCCCTTTCGACAAATTCAAGAAAACGAAGTAATTCTGTTCCTGAAAATAAGTTTCCCAAAAATGAATCTAATAGTGAGGGTCTAATGAAATCCGCGTCGACCCTCTCTTTAGTCGCTTCTAACACAGTTTCAAAAATAAATACCGAATGTGCGGACAATCTTAGCGTAGCCTCAATAGAATCGACGACAACAACAACCGCTTCTGTCGATTCTTTTGAAATAGCTTTGGGTATGACTTCTAAAAACGAATTTCCAAAAATAATTTCGAATTTGAATGAAATGTTTGAAATCATTTTTTTGATAGCAATCGGTGCAAAGAATTCTCAATATATCCCTTCACAAACTCGACTACTTTTGCATAAACTTTTTGTGACGATCGCCGGTTTGTAATCAACTATTTTTTCAATGTTTTTCATTAATTGTATTGAAATTAAGGAATTGCGGATCAGTTGCAGTCAAACTACGCCTCAGACTTAAGAAATATCTTAAGAAATGTATTTGATTTGAACCGATCCCCTGACGAAGAAGACATTTCTATTGAAGAAGGAGTTGAAGCAAAAGAATTGATTGAATTCTCTGATATTAGTGGCAGTGATTCTAATACCCCCGCAAATGATAGCACTAGTGATCATTTGAATGGTTTAATTTATAGACCAAATTCGTTAACAAATGAGAGTCCTTTAATCTCTGGTATTAGCGATGATTATTCTCCGACAACAGAAAGTGTAGTATCAGATGAAGTGACACAAAATATGCCAGAAATGAGAGGCAATTCCCAAACTGTGTTCTTAGCACCCATTTGGGTTCCGGACGAACTCGTCTCAGAGTGTACCGACTGTTTCGCTCCGTTCACTATAATCAGGAGAAGACATCACTGCAGAAATTGCGGACAAATATTTTGTAACAATTGTTCGAATAATTTCACGCCATTAGTCCGTTACGGTTACCACAAACCCGTTCGCGTCTGTACTCCATGTTTAAGACAAATACAAATACAAATACAAAGCGATACATAAATTTAGTATAAACTCAAGTCTTAGATATAATTTTCAGACAAATATTAATTTTACTCTAAAATAAATACATAATAATAATAATAATTTGATTTATAACACAATTTTTTTATTTAATAGCATTCGATTCACTCGAATAAAGTCATTAAACATTTTATGTTTTAATATTAAAGTCAGAAAAAGTTATTTTGCATTAAATCTGAAAATTGTTTTATTATTAAAAGTGACTTAAATTTAACATAAATTTAATTATTATTAAAAGTTTTGCAAAAAAGAAAAAATCAAATCTTTAATTAAATGAAAAGCTTATGGATATCACAAATTTCGGAGATTGCCTTCAAACTGGTTTCAAACCCTTTAAAGTAGGGCTGATTTGTCGAGAAAGGGATAGGCTTTGAAATATCCCACTTTCTTTTCGTTCTTATCGTAATTAAATGCATAGAAACAACTCTCGCAGAAGAAGAATGGGTTCTCCGGTAAGCGTTTGTTATCGAAAGTTATCCATTTGGCGGTATTCAGATTACATAAACCGCATCTGACGTGTGTTCGACGGTTAGTGCTCACGATCTTAGGGTAATCTTTGGGGTCAGTGCTCTCGATATTTGGTTTCAATAAACGAATATCACTGAAGACTAGAATATGTTCACAATCGCCTTCGTGTTGATATAGATATGGATAACCCAACTGCAGCTCCAAATCAGCAAAAGTTGTGTTTTCCATTTTAGCCCACCCAAAACTACCGATCCCTCGCTCTGGGCTTTTCGACCACTCGATTATTGGCCTTTTCATTGATTTTAAATTGAAAACAGAAATATTGTAATAATTGTTAAACAAATGACAATTAGACCAAATCAATGATCACTATATTTACTAAAATCATTTGAGGGCTAAAATTTTTGTAATTTTAAAATTGTCCTGATTCATTTTTTTTCAATAAATGGCTCAAAACTTATTATTACCTCATTTTTACAAAAGGGTTGAAAACATTTTAATTAGTAAATTGAGTGAAAAATTGGTAAAATTCGTTAATTAATTGAATACCGGCTGTAATCGATGTTTGATGTCTGACGCATATCGTTATAGAATGTGTTGTTTATGAAGAAAAATCCCGATTTGTAGGCATTGGAAGTATTATTGAGTGCAGCCCTCGGGTTATCACTGCAGTCATTCGGATTTGATATATCAGAAACACAGGTAAAGGTATCCCTCAATTCAGTTAAACATTGAGAGGACATAACCTGCAATTCTTGATCGCAAACAAATGAATAGCGATGAGTATTACCGAAATGAGTGCTGAAACGAATCGGACGATACAATTGAACCGTTAAGAGCGCCAATGGATACAACCCTTCCTCTAAAGAGAAGTCATTAGTTAATGTAATGTATGAGATAATCATACCATCGGAAACATTGGTCTCATAATCAGATGTCTTTTCAACTTTAATGAGTCGATTCCGATATCGAAGGGATTGAAGACAAGCGGTTCGATAGCATCGGTCGGAGGCATACCTTTCGATGTGTTGTTTCTGAAGCCGTAAAGTCTCTAATTTGACGGCCGCCGGAACTTCAAACGACTTCTCATACGCCACATATAGTTCTTCGTCTTCTTCTTCACAGTCCAGGTTTGAAGGCATACATTCCTTCTCTAAGAGACTAAACATTTGGTCATCGATTTGTAAATCATTTTTAACGAATTCCTTAAAATTATTTTTATTGAGTTTCAACTCATTTGTCACATCGTTTTGAGCCCACGTCTCGATCAGGTCTTTAACTTTAACACTTCCGGCCAAAATCCATGGCCTCGAATCCGGTCTATGTATTCGTTCCATCGGATCAACAGATCTTTTGATAAAATTAATTCAAATTTAATTTAAATGAAAAATCTTTTTATTGACAAATGTTTGAACTATACTTTTAAAAGTAGTCATAAGTTTGTATTGAATTTGTCGTCAAAAACGTCAGAAAAGAATCTTTTAAGTTGTGACTCAAAACAAATAGAAACCAATGAAAAGGGGACTCAAAGGGGGACTCAAAGTTTAGGCGTTATATTTGTATTGAATCTATAAATCATTGCCTCCTTTAGTGTCGATATTTTTAAATTAAAACTTATTTTTAAGTTAAAACTAATTTCAAATCAATTGATTAATAAATAATTATTTCAAATGTTTTTACAGAAATTTATTTATAATCAAAACTTTTTGGTAAAACAATTGATTCCTTTCTCTCAGAATTGTATTCGTTTTGATCGGTATTTAACCCAATCATTAGCCGACAATAAAAGCAACGAAACGGTATTTATTATTAATTAGACAATAGTTTACATTCATTTTAATTAATTGTAATTAATTTTGAATTTAAAAGTTAAGTAATGCTGAAAATGAAGACAAACTCTACAAAAGCATTGAAATCGAGGCCCGTTGTGCCGATCGACAGGTCTTAACCAGTTATGATTCTTTCGTCAAAATGAGTGCCAATTGTTTGGGAATTACTATCAGTCGATCGTAAGAATAATTTCTTGAATTTAAAATAAAATTAAAGATTTGAATCGTGAAACAGTTGGGAACCGTTCCGTAAGATCTTTAGAAGAACTCTTTTGAGGTCTGCTTTTGTCAAAAAGAAATATAGAGTTCAATACGAGTTTCGGACATATTTTCGTAATATTGAGTTCAAACATATGACGGGTTCGACGGCAGACACTTTCCTCGAGTATATCGAACGCAATCTTCCCGAAGGAGTGGCTCTTAAAGTCTATAAGACATCCATTGAACCAATACCTCAACACATCACTCAAATGGACATCATTTCAGAAATTAGTGACAAAAACAAAACATAATTGACTTTTGATTTAAAATTATATAAATTTAAAATAATTTAGAATTCATTTAAATTTGATTTTTTCGCTAAAAATAAGTAAAACTTATGAAATGATTAATCGATCCCTTAATGTGTGACAACAATGGAAGCAGAGCTGACACTAAACACAAAAATGTTTTAATTTGTTTTCACTATTAATCTATTGTTTACTAATTTGGGCTCAAATTTATCGCGCAATGGATGGGATCGAGTGATGGAAAGGAATGGCAGGTAAGACATTGAACACTATTGCAAGTATTGGCTCTAAAATGAGTGGTTATTATTATTTGACGAAAGGGTCGTTTTGCAAATATCACTGTAATTATTGTGATGAAGACATAAAAGATATTCGCGTCAAATGCAGCGAATGCCCTGATTTTGATCTCTGTCTTCAGGTTTGCCAATGGATTCATATCTAATGAACTAAAGGAATGTGTTTTTGCAGTGTTTTTCGTGCGGAGCAGAGATCGGAAGTCATAGGAATCGTCACTCATATCAACTTATTGTCAGTCCATTGAATGCAGTTCAGGGGTTGTCTTATCATTGATTTATTTGTTTGTGTTTAGGATTGCGGAACATTTCCTATATTTAGTTCAAACGAAAAGTGGAGGGCTTTGGATGAAATCGCGTTATTAGAAGCCATCGAACAGTACGGGTTCGGCAATTGGACCGATATCGCAGACAGTGTTGGTCTTAAAGACTTGACAGCAGAAGAAGCGAAAGAGCATTACTCTAATTATTATATTATCGGTAATATCGGAAGAGCGCTATGGAATCATTTGGAAACGACAGCGCTATCGATGAGAGACCACACCTGTCCCAACGACGGGCCACTATCGCCCGGACTGACCACTCCTTTGCCTGCGATTACGGACGTGAGTCAGAAGGACGAGGACTCGTTGGGATATCTTCCAAAAAGAGATGATTTCGAGCGGGAATACGATAATGAATGCGAAGCATTAGTTTCGACGCTTTCGATAAATGGCAGCGAAGACGACGAACTCGAAACTAATCTAAAATTAGCCCACATTTCAATGTATAGACGAAGACTGAAAGAAAGGTTTGCTCGAAAGCAAACGGCGCGAGAGTACGGACTAGTCAGCCATTTCTTCAAAAGTCATAACGCATTCAAAGATGCAAATCATTCGACGCCTCAAAAGAACTCAAATAATGTAAATAAGAAAAACTCAAAACAGACCTCATCTCAAGACAATGAAACACAACTGAAGAGTCCGTTTGACGATAAATATAAGCCGTTCCTCAGATTTCAATCTTTCGAAGAAAGTCGAGAAATGTTTCAAAACATTCAAAGAGAGAAAGAAATCAAATTAAAAATCAAAGAACTTATGAGATATCGAAAGAATGGTTTGAAAAAAATGAGTGAATCCATTACTTTCGAATCCGCTCGAAGTGAAAGACAAAAACGAAAAGAAAATAAAAAAAAATCCGTAAGTTTTGTCTGTTTTGTCGTCACTTATGTCAGCATTTTTTATATGATTTAGTTTTCAGATTCCAAACGCAAGTATTGGCTCCGCTCAGAAACGACTGTTAGGAACGGCCGCCAAAACGGGTGCCGAACAAACAAAAGACCAAAACTCAACCCTTACCCAAACCACAAAAAAAGGCGCAAAGGGGTCGTCAGAATTAACACAAAAAGACGACAACAAACTTAAAAATGATTTCGATATCAACTCTCTTCCCAACTGTAGACTCCTTTCGGAACGGGAGAAAAAATTATGTACTTCTGTACGGCTCAGACCTTCGCTATATATCTCTTTAAAGACATTGATTCTCAAGGTTTGGCTCTTTTTATATTTGAAATATAAGTTTCCGGCCGTTTCTTAACGTTTCTTAACATTTCTTAACGTCATTTTTATTTTAAAATATGATTTCAAACAAAATTCATTTAATTAATTGAAATACAAAACAAACAAAATTTTAAATTAGAATTTATTCTATAATTTAATTGATAGTCGACTCAAATACTCATTTCTTTTACTGATTAGTTCCGGAATTAATATTAGAAAAATATTGTAATTCTTTGAATTGAAGATAAGAATCAAATGCATCGGAAGTTCTTATTTATGTTCCCATTTTCATAAAAAAGAAAGTTTCGAATACAGGATATCGAGTGTTAGTCGGGAACCGGAATTGCAATCATTAGCGTCATTACTAATGATTGTATCGATTTGTGTCCACTATTTGTTGCTTTTAATTCATTTTCTTAAAATTAATTTTGAATTTTGAAGGAACACAACCAGAAGAGAAAGGGTTCGACTTCAAGTCAGTCGAGTTTGGAAAATATCGATAAATCTTTGCGACGAAAAGTTTTCAATTTTATGGTGAAAAGCGGTTGGATTCCCTCCTGAGTCAAGTCTGGGCTTTTAAGGCATTTCTGCGAAACACTGACTCTAAACTTAATGTGATTTTCATTAAAAAAAATCGTTTTTATGTGAAAATAGAAAATAATTATTTCTTTCGATTCTCTCTATTTTGATGTTTTGTATTCGATTCGAGCGATTAGTAAAGTATAGACACTTTCAGTAAGTTTTGTATGGAATTAGAGTTTAATATTATTTAAGGAATTTTGTGATGGATTTGGTTTGCAATGGTTTGCATCGAATTTATTTAAACATATTTTAATAATAATAATAATATCTTTATATTATAAACGGGTTCGTGTGATATATCATCGAAAATAAGACACTTTTAATATATTGAATATATGGCAATGTTGTCATCGATGGCTCCGATGACTCGGATCTTATCACTCCTCCCTTCAAACAAATCTATATTTAAATTATTAAATCAATTATAAAATAAAAACCAATAAAAAACATTTTTATTAATAATTATTTGTTTAATTCCTTCGAAATTTCTCAATGAAATGAGAAAACTATTTGTCAGTAGTTTTCTCTTGAATTGAGTTCATTTGAGAATCATTTTCACAATTCTTTGATTGAGATAAAGCTTTTGCTCTCATTTCTGATTCGATTAATTTGAGAAATCGTTAAAACATTTGTATAATAAGAGTCGACCGAAAAATAATTGTATTTCTGATTATTATCGACTCCTATAAACTTAAGTAAAAGAGTGTCTGAACCGCCCCTAAGAAGTAAAATATTCTTTTAGTGGTTTAGTGGGAGTCTAACTGTTAGAGACATGCTTTGGAACATTATAGTCATTAAACCTCTCAATACTATCCATTCTTTCATTTGATGTAAACTTTTCTGTTTTGTGTTTCGACTGAAACTTTTATTAATTATAAATTGAAGACAACTTTAATTAAGTTTAATTAATAATGAATTCTAGAAATGGAATAAATATTTTGTTATTTTTGACTAATATTTTAGTTTTGTTGCACTCTTTGAAAGCGTCTCCGACTCAAACTCAGGTAAAGTCAAATATTTCTTTGAAAGCTTTTAGTTTATGTTTAAGACTAACAAAGCGGTAGAGAATAGCCATCGGCTATAAACCATTCTCTCAAACAAAAAGCTATCATTTGTTTGACTGTTGAAACAAATTTCTGGTCATTTGCTGGAATTCACAACAATTTATTCAAATTAAACACTACTTTAAGACTAAGTTTGCATTCAATTGATTTTCTCATATAATTATTATTCGAATTTAATTTTCATTCGTTGGACTAAATTTCATCTTTTCTTCGATTATTTCAAAATTATTATATATTTGTCTGAATTTCAATCAATTTATAAATTCTTAACATTTTATTGAAAATTCCTTTTTATAAACTTTTAAAAAAATAATACTTACCCTTACTCTTAGTCTTATCATTAGCATTAGCTAGCTCATTATTTAAAGCCTACCCATGTCTGGAATGCGCTAAAATGTTTGTGTCAGAGTTACTGACACAAACTTAAAAAATTGTCACATTTTAGTTATTTAGCCAATGGTCATAGGCTATAGCCAAGGTCATACTTTCTTAATTAAAAGTAAAATATTATTAAATGATTAAAAATTATCGTTGAATTTACATAAAATAATGATATATAATGTAAGTATTAAAGTAAAAATTAAGTATTTTCAACACAATTAACAAATAAAGTAATTTCTTAATTAGATTTTTAAAATTTAATTAATTTTAATAAATTGTATTCATTTAATATTAATTAACTATTTTTTGAATTGAATCGCAAAACATTTATATCAAATGTTATTGATTTTGAACTAAACATTTAGTAAAAGTATTCAAAACAAATTGTTTGACACTTTTTTCAATCATTTGATACTAAATTTGATAACTAATTAAAAGAAAACATTAAATAAAATATTATTATTATTTATAAGTAATATGGCCAAGGTTATACTTGGTTATACTTGAAAAGTGAACTTTGAACAACTTTTTTGGTAAATATATATCATATAATTCACCAAAATTTTAATCAAGAGTGTTTAATCTTTTTATATTTGGATTAACAACATTTATATAATATATTAATGAAATATACCTTGTTCAATTCAAAATGAAGTGAGATTAGCTTGAAAGATAAACAAACTTTATAAGAAAAAACAAGTTAATTGATTAAGGTAAATAGAATCGTATCAAATCGATGTTTCATTCATTTTTATTAAACTTATAATAATTTTTGTTAAATTAGCTAGGCAATTGGAATTATATAAGAATAAAATGATTTTCATATTAAAGGTCAAGAGTTATAAGACTTTTCAAACGGCAAACTCTCCCAAAGTTTTGTCGACCAAATCTCAGCGGTAACCAAACCCTCCACACATATGAAGCCTATGTTTTGTCCCTTAATATAATTAAAAATAAATACAACAAATGGTTTTAATTAAATTTTATTCGTCTCATATATTGTTCGTATATTTGAGACAAAAAATATTAAATTATATAAACTTATATTTATTTCATTTGTTTTACAAATTTTTTTTATTATAAGTTTAGTTTTCATAAAACCTCATTGAAATAGAAAACCGCATAAAATTTCAAAAAAAAATTGATGGATGATAAGATACATCTTCTGCCCGTTCTGATTCTGACCCATAATCCCAATACCATTAAAAGAATGTGGACTCAAAATGGGAAAAATTGAAATTTTTCTCAGATTTTTAATATTTTATTTGTGTTGAGAGCGAGAGTCAAATCTTTCCATTATATTTTTAATATAAGTTTCAATGTAATCTTGATCACTTACTGAATACACTAATAAAACTCGATAAGATCAAAGTCTTAATATTTGGCTTTAAATTGAATTTTAAAATTTTTAATTCATAAATAGTTTATAGAAAATATTGATAAACTTATAAATGAATGGATAATATTTGATTCGGAGACAAATTATGGGAATTTATTAAAGTTGCCTTCAATTGGTTTTATATAATAAATGATTACTTAAATTCATTTTCTAAATGTTTAAAAAGTTATTCAAATTTATGATTATTATTAAATGAATAAATTATAAAAAATATTTAAATCATTTCAGGAAATTCTAATATAATTTCAAAATGAATTAATAAATATAAAAAATATTAGAATTATTTATGATTTAATGAATTGAAAACCAATAGCTTTATATCAGAAATTCTAATTTCATATAATTTTTAATCAAAAATTTTAGTTAAACTATAAAAAAGAGTTTAAATTGACAAAAAGTTTTAGTGATCTCATAAATAATCTAGGTATTAATTGTTTGATATTTATTAATAATTAAAAGTAATTTAAATTTTAAATGTTTTGAATTGCAAACAACGAAATTAATAACTTATTTTTTTGTAATAAAAATTTATTACAATTCTTTTGTGAGTTAAGTATAAAATAGAATATTTCCATTTGTTTATATAAATTATAGAAATTTTAAACTTTTGACAATTAAAACCTTAATTTATAAATTATGTCTCAAATTCCTTCTCTCAACTGCTGTAAGTATGGTCTCGAAAAGCAGGACTTCTCAGAAGTCCAGTGCTTGAAGAAGAGTCCGGTTAGGACTCGAAAACGTTCGCAAAATATCAAAGTTTTTGATTAACAAATTTGGTTACAAAATATAAGTATTCTTATATAATTCAAAAATGTGCTATCACCAATACCAGAACATCAATTCAATTTATTAAGAATTTTGTTTTATCTATAATTCAATTAAAAGTTAATAATTTGTTTATTTAATTTTTTATAAGTAATTGTTTAATAAGTGATTTAATAATATTTGATAATTTTTATTAGCTAGAACAATTGACACAATGTGGCAATAATTCACGAGTAGATGAGTGCGGAGTTTGTAATGGAGACGGAAGTACCTGCAGAAGAGTGACGGGAGTGTTTGATTTGGACAGACTAAGAACCGGATACAATGATATTATTCTGATCCCAAGCGGTGCCACAAATATTCGAATTGAGGAAAGAGTGGCCACAAATAACTATTTGGCGGTTCGTAATATAAACGGAGAATTTTATTTGAACGGCAATTGGAGAATACAATTTCCAAGAGCCTATAGATTTGGCGGAACAGTATTTCATTATTACTCAAAGCGAAGGCCATTCAGAATCGTTACTCCGGAGAGCCTGAGATCTGATGGACCAACGAATGAGCCCTTAGTTATTGTTTTATTATATCGCGAACCAAATCGAGGCTTAGTTTTTGAGTATACGATTCCGACAAACATCACAACTCCGGCCCAACATTTGATTTACAACTGGACTTCCGATGAGTTCTCGCACTGCAGTAAATCGTGTGGTTCTGGTATTCAAATTCGAAGAGTCGTTTGCGTTAGAATAATGGACAGACATCCCGTCTCTGATTCTCTTTGCGATCCATTTTCCAAACCAGAAAATGAAAGGAAGTGCAGTGAAGAGCCCTGTGCCGAGTGGTTTATTTCCGAATGGAGTAAATGCTCTTGCCAATTCAATCTAACACAAAGACTCGTTTATTGTCGATCTGTAAAAGAAGGACAAACTGCTAGTATTCTGAGCGATGAGGAATGCCTTCTACTCAATCAAACTAAACCTTCCTCTTTGGAGAAATGCAGTCCTGAGTCTGAATGTCCCGTTTGGACAACGGGTCAATGGAATGAAGTCAGGAATAGTTTCAGTTTTCATTAAATTATTAATTTAATGAGTATTTTATGCTTTTAGTGTGACTCCAACTGTGGTTTTTCGATACAAACCCGAGAAGTGAACTGCACTCAAAACGGAACAGTTGTCGACAAATCTGAGTGCATCCCTGAAATTCAACCGAATGACACTCAGGAATGTGTCACTGTTTCGTGTGATGGCGTCGAGTGGTTAACAACAGAATGGAGTTCTTGTGATAAGAATTGTGGCCCACAATTACAGACACGAAAAGTGATTTGTTCGGATGAAAAGGGGATCACTTATCCCAAAGAAGTTTGTGGTTTTGATAAAATGCCAGAAACGAGTCGAAAGTGTGATGAAATGCCACCTTGCAACTCTTTATGGTTTACAAGTGAGTGGAGCTCATGTAGTGTCGAATGCGGTGAAGGATTGCAAACCAGACATGTTTTTTGTGGACATTTTAATGATAAGTCGGAAATAATAATTGACAGCGAAGTCGAGTGCAGTATTGAAAGACCTCAAAATGTGTCCATTTGTCAGTTACCAGAATGTGAAGGTCTTTGGTATAGCGCACCCTATGATATGTGTTCGCGTAAGTCATTAAAGTCACTTAAGTTTCAGTTTTAAAACTTTTAAGTTATTTAAGTCTTGAATAAAATGTTTTGTCAATTGATTAGTTCCCTGTGGGAGCGGACAGAAGTCCAGACAAGTCTTTTGTCTCAATCAAAACAATAGTTTAGAATCGGATGAAAAATGTGACTCAACTCTCAAACCTATTATCAAAGAAGACTGTAATCCTCAAGAATGCAGTGACGACCAACTCGTGTCAATCGCTACCTGCAAAGACACAGAAAATGGTTGCTGTCCGGATGGCGTCACTTCTGCCGCCAATTCTTATTCAGACTGTCCTCCAATTGATATAATAAATGGTTGCAATTCTACTGATTTCGGTTGTTGTAAAGACATGGAAACGGCGGCATTCGGTCCCTTCCAAAAGGGCTGCCCTTTTCTGTGTAATTTTACTCGATATGGTTGTTGTCCGGATGGAATCAATGCCGCCAATTCTTCATCTTTTGAAGAATGTCCGCAACAAATAGAAACGACAACATTTGTGACAACAGAGACGACAACAAATGAAGTCTTTACCACAACAATAACTCCCAAAGAATTGGATGAATTAAGTTTACCGCCAGAAGAATGTAATGAAGACAATGTCGAGGGTTCGGGAGAAATCTGTATCGAAAGCACATCGAGAGTATCAGTCAATGAAAGTGCAATTTCTAACTGTTCGAACTCTGAAGGATGTGATGAAGGAAGTGGTGGTCAGCCTATCGAAGATGTATTCAACTGTACGGACGCCAATTGTATTTCAACGACACCTGAAATAACAGTTAATTGTAATACAACTGAATTCGGTTGTTGTCCGAACGGCATAAAAGTAGCGACGGGTCCGCGATTTTATGGCTGCACATGTCATGACTGTATGTATTCACTATTTTTTATGATTCAATTAACAACTATTAAGTAATTAAAGTTTATTAGTCTTTCGATCAAAGTTTTAATCTTAAAAAACTTAAAGTCATTTAATGTTATTTAGTTCCAAATGGTTGTTGTCAGGATAAGTACACTCCCGCTCGAGGACCAGACTTTGACGGTTGCATTTGTTCGCGAATGCTTTACGGCTGTTGTAATGACGGTAAGACTACAAACTTTGACAACAAATCTTTATCCAATTTTGCCAAAAGGGGTGACCCCAGCCATTGGACACAACTCTGAAGGCTGTAACTGTGAATCTTCTACTTATGGCTGTTGTCCTGATATGGTTTCGATGGCAAAGGGTCCAAATTTTGCTGACTGTCCCTGTGATTCTTTACGCTTTGGATGTTGTCCTGGAACAAAAATGCCTGCTTCTGGACCAAATTTCCAAGGTTGTTCCTGTGCTGATACTCCTTTTGGTTGTTGTCACGACGGAACCACAATAGCTTATGGACCTAAATTTGAAGGCTGTCCTTCTGGACCGGCTTTAGATTTAAAACTGGCCTCAGAAGTGTGTGGACTTCCAAAAGAGAGGGGTTCGTGTCGTAACTTTACAGTGAAGTGGTATTTCGATGTCACTTATGGCGGGTGTAATAGATTTTGGTACGGAAACTGTGAAGGAAATGGCAATCGCTTCTCATCCCAGGAACAGTGTGAGCGCTCTTGTGTCGCACCAGAAGGTCCCGAGAGGTGTTTCCTTCCCAAAGTTAGCGGTCCCTGCAATGGATCTCAAATTTTGTGGTTTTTCAATACTAATACCAAAAGTTGCGAACAGTTTGCTTACAGCGGATGTCTCGGCAATACAAACAAATTTGAAACAAGGGAAATTTGTGAACAAATATGTGTCTATCAGGAAATGGCCTTGGACCGATGTGAACAGCCCCCTTCAAGTGGTTCGTCTAATTTTAAAACTTCTTAAAAACTATTAATTCAGTTAACATTTATTAAACTTTAAATAATTGTTAACATAAGGTCCGTGTCGTGGAAGTTATCAGCGGTGGTACTTCAGGAAAGAAGACAACAGTTGCCGACAATTCACTTATGGTGGATGTAAAGGCAATCAAAATAATTATCAAACAGAAGAGGAGTGTCGGAACACTTGTGGTTCACAAACTCCACAAGAAATCTGTGCTTTTCCTAAGGCCGAGGGTCCCTGTTTGGGATCATTTCCCCGATGGTATTTCGATAATAGTTATGGCGTCTGCAAGGAATTTGTGTACAGTGGGTGCGAAGGCAATAAGAATAGATTCATCGATAAGACTAATTGTGAAACCACCTGCAAAGATGTCAGAACACCTTCTATTACAACTCGGAATAATGTATGTGGACTTCCCCGAGCAGAGGGTCCGTGCAGAGCAGCTATCATTCAGTGGTACTTTAATGCTGAGTCTCATCGTTGCGAACGCTTCTATTATGGAGGCTGTGAAGGGAATGCCAACCGTTTTGATGACAGGGCTTCGTGTGAACGAAACTGTCTTTTTGTTCATTTAGACCGAAATGTCTGCACTCAACCCAAAGAACCCGGAAATTGCTTCGATTATAGGGAGCGTTGGTATTACGATAATGAAGACAAAAAATGTCATAGATTCTATTATTCCGGGTGTAAAGGAAATGAAAATAACTTTAATTCTTTTGAAGACTGCTCTCAAAGATGCGGTCCATTTACAGCTGTGGCCACTGAGCTCTCAGTGGAACACTTCAAAAGTGAATACTGTTTCAAAGCCTATGATTCGGGTCCCTGTTTTCAAAATGAGATCCGTTGGTTCTACGACCGCACAGATGGTGTCTGCAAAGAGTTCCTCTACGGAGGATGTGATGGCAATGAAAACAAATTTAAATCCCGCAGTGATTGTGAGGCCAAGTGTTGGAATTCTCAGGACATCTGCAAACTGTAAGACATTTATTTTTACTTCAAATATTTAAATTTTGTTTTAAAAATATTGTTTTTATACTTTTATTATAATTGACAGCATTTTCACATCAAATATATTATTTTATTAATTGTCATTAATTAATATTTATTAACTAAATTCTAATTATTTTTAGTCACAATTTGTTTTTTATTTAAATATTATGAAAAAAATCTGAAAAAAGTTGAAATTCATTTAAGATTTTGATAGAATAATATTCTCAAAGAATATAAATTAATTTACATTACTTACATATAAATAAGATGTCTTATGATTCCATTATAGACAATATTTGTTCTTGGCATTTTCTGATATTGAAATTAACAAAAACTATATGAATAATTAATCTAGTTAAAAATTAGTCTTTTATATATCCTTAGCTATTACCAGGGATGGGTAAAGGTCTCGACTCTAGGGGGTGCTAGGGGGGTATTTTGGTCTGACCCCAGGGGGGTATAAGGGTAGGGTATTTTGAAAAATTACTAAAATCGTTGCGAAGTCATCTTTATAAATCAGTACCAAGTTGCGGCACTTTTTTGGATCCCTAACCTAACCCATCCAAATCAATAGATAATCAATCCCCAAACATGGTTTCAATGGACCAAAAAATCCTCACTAAAACATACAATTCACTCATATTTAACTTATTTTATCCCTTTTGAAGCAAAAAACTAAGAATTTTTGACAAAAAACGACTTTTTTCACGAAAAATTCACTCTAAAACTGTAAATTTTACGCAGTTTTTGTAGTTTTCTTTGGTTTTTCTTATTATTTACAGATATTTTATTGATTTGTCACTAATTTTCCAATTTTTTCTGGATTTTTCTCCTCTTTCGATAGAGGGCCTACCAAGTTCTTCTCCAAGGGGGGTATTTTGCCAATTTTGCTATCCTAGGGGGGGTATTCCGGAATACCCCCCCTTTAGCCATCCCTGCTATTACTCAAACTTATTAATAGTGAAAAACAAAATTTGTTTGCATTAATTCAATTGCTATGAAAAGCACTTAATTTAGTTTAAATCAAATAATAATAAAAGTACTGATAATTAATATTTAGTTTAAATAAAATTCTAAACTATGGCTCAAAAAACTAATAATTCTAAAATACAGTGAAAGCTCTATATCTCGAACGCTCTATAACGAACATTTTTCCTAAGTTGAACTTGTACCTTGGCAAATTTGAGATAATGTTATATAAAAAGCATTCTATAAATCGAACGCATTCTATATTTTGGTATTTCGGTTCCACTTATAGAGAGGTTTCTCTGTTTACTCAAAAGTTTTGACTAAAAAACATTTTTATATAAACTATGAGAACAATAGTTAGTATTAGTGGTCACAAGAAATCCACAAAAAGTCTAAAATCTATTTGATTTAATTTATATTGGTCAACAGGTCAAGAGTGATGGGGTCGTGTTCCGGGAGATTTACTCAATGGTATTTTGACAGCAATTCAAACGAATGCCTTGAATTCCTATTCAGTGGATGTCACGGAAATGCCAATCGATTCAACAGCAAAGAAATGTGTGAAACTCAATGTAAATCAAAAAGTCGGTTCCCCTCCTCTGGTGCCGACACTACAATTAGCAATGTATGTGATCAGTCCTATGAGAATGGTCCTTGCAGAGGATACTTTCCCCGTTGGTATTATTCAAAAGAAGATAATTCTTGCAAACAATTCATTTATGGCGGATGTGATGGCAATCAGAATCGTTTCGATAATCGCGAAGAATGTGAACACAAATGTGTTGTAAAGACTTCAAAACCGGCAGAAGGACCACAAGAATATGATTCACCGGAGGGTAAACTTCTCTTTTAATAATAAATAATTTAAATTTAAATAATAATAAAAATTTTTATTATTATTCAGTTGTTTGTCGAATGGAAGTAGAGTCGGGTCCGTGCACTCAGACTCAGGCCATGTGGTTCTACGATCCAGAAAGTCATACCTGCCTTCCATTCGTTTATGGCGGATGTAATGGCAATAAGAATCAGTTTAAGACATATGAGTTATGTATTCGATTCTGTTCTTCTGTATCTCCATTACAACCGGCACCGGCCCCCACTCCCAGTCAAGTAAAACCTGCACCTGAAGTACCCGTTGATTGTCCGCAATCGGATTGTGATGATAAGCGCTGTCCCTTTGGAGTGGATGAGTTCGTAGACGAAAAGGGTTGTAGCGCCTGTCGCTGTTCCAATCCTTGTTATATATACCAGTGTCCCGAACATATGTCCTGTGCAGTAGAAGTTTATAGAGCAGAAAGAGGAGAACCTAGAGCTCAGCCGGTTTGTAGGTTGAAGAACAAACCAGGTCATTGTCCGAAAGATTTATCCGCGTCTAATGCTCAGGATTTGGATTGTATCGATCGGTGTAGAACTGATGCCGACTGTAGGGCTGATGACAAGTGTTGCCACAACGGATGCGCTCATATTTGTGTTTTGGCCGAAGGAATTGATAGAAATGTTACGACATCTCAACCTGTATTTCCTTATGAACCCTATCCTCCAGAAAGTAAAGGAGAAACTCAAGAATCTGAAGTCATAGCAATTTCCGGACACAACATAACTATTGATTGTTCGGACCAAACGAGTACTCTCTCTACTCGACCCAAACCTTCCTGGAGTAAAGATGGAAACCCTCTTTATTTGGTTAACGAGAGAATTCAAGTCCTTGCAAACGGTTCACTACAAATATTTGGTGTAGAAAACGAAGATTCCGGAAATTATGCCTGTGCTGTGGATTCTGCCCCTCCTAAATATACCAAACTTATAATACACGGTTTGTTCTCTTTTTTCATATTTTCTGAAACTTTAATAAAACAATTTCTTAATCGTGTGAACAATAGCTCCGGCTCGTATACTACCCGGTCCTCAAATAGTGATCGCACAGTTGGATCTGCCCTCATATTTACAGTGTAATGCAATTGGAAATCCTGATCCTCGAGTGACCTGGTAACAATTTGACTTTTCATAATATATAATATAAAATTTGTATGTTTAGGTGGAGGGGACAGCAAATGTTACCTCTCAATAGTATTCAATATCGACAATTCAATAATTTCACCTTGCTCATTAGAAAAGTAAATGATAAGGACGGGGGTATTTATACGTGTCAGGTATTTCTCAGATATTTCTCAGAGATTTTTTTGTTACAAAACTTATAATTTGTTGACAAAAGGCTTACAACGGTTTGGGACCCATCGCTTTATGGGACGTCATATTATTGCTTGACTTCGAAAATCCGGATTCAGAAATGAAACCCTATGACACAAATTTATTCAACTCTACGAGCATTAAAGAACAGAATAATTATACAATAAATGGAGAAACGCGACCCTATTTTCCTGATTCTATGTCAATACCCGACAGAAGAATAGGTATGAATTGAAATCATTTGAAAAGTCTATAAATATCTGATTGAATGTTATTCAGAACATCTGAGCGCTCAGATAAGAACCTTAACATCTCATTACACAATCGGTTCGACACTACATTTGGAGTGCATAGTTGAGGGCTCACACACTACCATTTCCTGGTTTTTTAACAGTGATATCCCATTAGTAACCGATGATAGACATTATCGAATACTTCCAAACAATACATTAGTTGTGTATAATCTGAAACCAAACGACTCGGGAGAGTATACGTGTCGGGTCTCCAATCAGTTTAAAGAAGTTTCCGCTTCGATTCCGATTCGCGTTGAGAGTCAGTTAACTCTAAACAATAACTAATAAAACCTTAAACTAATTATACTATTATTTGATAGGAGTGTTCGTTCCGCCCGACTGTAGTGACAGTCCGTTCTTCGCGAACTGTGATTTGATAGTAAACGCCAAATACTGTAATAATCCCCATTACGCCAAGTTTTGTTGCCGTTCCTGTTTGTTGTCCGGACAGTTGGAAAATATTATTCTTTCAAAAAAATAAAACTATTTCTAATTAATAACAAAATACAGATAATATTCAGGACTTTAGGACTTCAGGACTTCAAGGCTTGAGGACAAGGCCTGAGGACTGCCATAATTTTGATAAAAAGTCATTTTTTAATTATTATTTAAATTCATTCGATTCATATTCGTTACAGAATTTGAATTAATTTTTGAAGGCTTTTGAATCATTTAAAGTCATATATCGTCTCTTAATTTATTTAAAAATGTGAAAATCAGTGCAAAAAAGAAATTTTGTGTAAATTTCAGTTTTTATTTGAATTATAATATAAATAATTGTAATAATTGTTTGAATGAATGGAAACTTAAAACAAATAAATTCATTCCTTTGAATAAAGGATATCGTAATGACCTGAAAAACAAACTATAAATTAGATGAACAAAAGGATCAAATGAGGCAAAACCTGGTCTATATAGCAGATGAACTTTTGGAATCTGTCCGGTGCCTTCTTCCACACCAAAGTCATGTGTATTAACTTTTCCACCCTCTCCTCTATCCTAAAGACAATTTATAAACAAATATATAACAAATTATCTGAAATACCATATAAATGATCCGAACGGGAACTTTAAATTCAGCGGTCAGAGCGATGATATGGATGTGGTCACTTTCTTTATACATGGGCTCTACCTCTTGTTTACAGAACTCGCTTACAGTTCTGTGCCCTTCAATAAAATTTGAGAAAAAATCTGATTCTTTCTGGAGATGTCCTGAAGTGATGAGACGCATATAAACCACTAAATAGTCTGAAATCGAGGAATCGTTGAAAGAATTGACCAATTCTTCTGTTTTGATGCCTTCAGATATTTTCTTTAAAACTTCCATAAACTTTAAGAAGAATTAAAGAAATCAATAAAAATATGAAAATAAAAGAGTGTTTATAACACCATTGAGAACCACTTCGAGAAGTTGGGGAATACCTGTTCGTGAAAGTCTTCGATTGTGAATCGGGGGAATCCCTGTTCGACGAGTCTTTCTTTGCTCTGTTCAGCGATTGGTAAAAACCGGTCCAACTCTTGTCTGTCGGAAATCAATGTTTCGAAGTAAGAGAAAGTAAAGGCACGAAAGAAACAGTTGCCGTCCGGTCGGGTCTTACGGAAAAAGACATACTTTTGTTGCAAATCCTATAATACAATGAAATTTAAACAAATATTTATTTCAGTTTTGTTTGAATACAGAAATCTTTTGCCGATAGATGTGATCGTCTGATGAGTATTCGTCGGTCAGGTCTGAGATCTTGAGTTGATGTCCGACTAAATCAACTTTGTCTGCGATTTCCCTTTCAATTTGCTTTTCCTGCGCTAAAATCATTTCATCGTTATTTACATCTGAAACAAATGACAATTAATTGCATTTCAATAATAAATAATCGTTTGTTTTGTCCGCAGACCTGTCGGTGACTCAAACGATGTCTTCAAATCTTGATTTTCCATCAAATCGTTTGCGTTTTCATTAATTTCACTCATTTTTTATTATTATTTTATAGAAAATTGTTTTAAAATATAATTTAAAAGTCAATAAAATGTCATTAATTTTCAATAAATGCAAACAAATAAAAGGTTTGTTTCGGGAAAACTTCCAAATATTACGTAAAAATTACTAAAATTTTCAGAAATACGGTATCGCTTTCTGTCCTTTTGGTGATACAATTCGGTACAAATATTAACCGATACGCCCACTATTGATGAGAGTAATGATGAGAGGGGAGGGGAGAGCGAGAGAGCGAGAGAGAGTGAGTGTGAGAGAGAGAGAGAGAGAGAGAGAGAGAGAGAGAGAGAGAGAGAGAGAGAGAACGCAAACTCTGTTGAATCGATGACTGCAGTGAAGCGACGAATCATTAGTTATCGTCAGTCAAGAAATGAGAGCAAAAAATCGGTTTTTGTTATAAAAATGGAGTTCTTTTCAAAATAATTAGTTTTTATTTTATTTTATTGTCTAATATTAGTGACAATTAATCAGTGAATAGAAGTAGTTATAAGTGAAAGAAGTGCCGAAATGCCACAACAGTTACCACTCGAAGAAATGAACGGTTCGGCGCCGCCACCGAAGACCGAATTGGAAGAGTTACAGATGAAAGCAAATACAGTGACCGATGACTCTCTTGAGTCGACCCGAAGAATGCTGGCCTTATGTGATGAGAGCAAAGAGGCCGGCATTAGAACTTTGGTGGCTTTGGATGAGCAAGGGGAACAACTCGATCGTATTGAAGAAGATATGGATAAAATCAATACCGATATGAAAGAAGCGGAAAAGAATTTGACCGGGATGGAAAAGTGTTGCGGCATTTGTGTCTGTCCCTGCAATAAGTCCAAAGAGTTTAAAGAAGACGCCGGAACCTGGAAGTCATCTGAAGACGGAAAGATAGTGTCGGGTCAGCCCCAGAGAGTCGTCGACGAGAGAAATGGCGGCGGAATTGTTTCGACGCAATACATCGCGAAGATAACAAAAGACGCGCGCGAAGACGAAATGGAGGACAATATGGGTCAGGTGTCCACTATGATCGGGAACCTCCGAAATATGGCGATAGATATGGGACAAGAAATTGGGTCTCAAAACCAACAAATCGATCGAATCAATCAAAAGGCGGAATCAAATAAGAACCGAATCCAAGGCGCCAACGAAAGGGCACAGAAATTACTCAAATAAACTCCAAATCGTTGACTCTTTACCCTTCGATGTCATCCCTGTCCTTCTCTTCCATTGAAAGCCATTCCTTTTATAACTTATTTGCAATTTTGGAGTCTTTTGAACCAAATCTAAATCATATTTTATTTATTAATGAAATTTTGAACACTTTTTGGATAAATGACTGAAAAGATTTTATTGTGAAAAAAGTGAAAAATGATTTTAATTGAATATTTGGCTCTTCTTTTCATTTTCTTAATCATAATTTATTGGACATAAGATTATTGTTAATCAAAATTAATTAACAAATGATAACATATTTCTTATATTTAATATAAACCAAATATTCACTAAAATTTTATTAATATATATTTGAAATATATTTGAAAACTACTAAACGTTTGCAAAATTTTTTTGAAAAAACTCTAAGTTTTGTTGTATTGGATGCAAATAGAAGTGAATTGAAGTGAACTGTCACCTAATCAGACAGTGAACGCCTGTTTTCATATTTTCAAATGATTCAAAAAATAATTTAATTGTGTTAACACTTTTTAACATAAAATGAAACTCAAATACAAATTTATTTATTTAATTCAAAGAAAGTATTTGTTCTTTACTTAAACTAAATTATTCTATAATTACTTAAATTAATTGAATTATTTTTATTTCTAGTCTTAAGAATCTAAAGAAGACTCAGTAATGTTTTGCAAATTTAAACTGAGTTAAGATATTTTAATTTATACCAATTAAAAGGTTTTTTTTTATTTATATAATAATGTTTTTAAAGTTTTGTTTATATATTTGTGAGAAATCCATAACTCGAAAGCCTTTAAAATGAAGAATCATATGAATCATATCTTCTCTAAAATTCTATTTATTATTCGTTTAAATATTGAAAACATTTAAACTGTTTTATTAAAAATAATGCAATCTTTAAGACTTTCTTTTTGATGCTCTCATTATATAAATTAATTACTCAATAATTTACTTAATGTGAGAAAAAATATCAAACATTACATTCCAGTGAACACTATTTTTACGATCAATTGAGAGGAGAAAAAAGATTTGAACTTTTTTTAAGTGCTTTAGTATTGAAAACATCGAAACTTTCGAATCCTTTGTTACAAATGTTTATCAAAGATGTTATTCAACGGATTACTGACTGAATGATTGATCAAATTTCGAGTGAAAATTACCTCTTTTTCTCGAATTATGCATTAAATCGTCAAAAATGACTTTATTTATAATATAATATAAACGCTATTATTATTGATTCAAATGTAATATAATTTAATTTATTCATTAAATATGTGGTCCTATAATGCAAAGCATTCTTCGATTTTCTTCCACTTATTTATAAAATATTTACAAAACTTTTCTTTAATTGCAAACAAAACACAATTTTTAAAAATAAATTTAACTTAAATTCGTTTTAAATAGAATTTTATTTTAAATGATAAAAATAAGTTCGGGGTCAAATTAAAGGCAATATAAAAATGACAATTTTTAAATAGTTATTCTTAGGCCCTACAAAATCATGGGTTCAATATTTTTAAACCCAAAATCATCCATATATTGTCTATGGATGACATAAGTTGAAGGCATTTGCATTGTTAAGGCTTTTGGAGATATACTAAAGTTTTTTGTTATTAATGTTTACACTCTTTAATAAAACAAAAATAGATTTCAATTAATTATTTGTTTAAATTGATTTTCTTTTTATTTGAATTTAAATATCGAATAAAATATAATTAATTAGTCCTTATTAGGAGTCATTAATTCCTTATTCCACGGAATTCCCGTAAATATTTTATATACTTCTTTTATTTCTAACCCTATTTCTGCCTTCACTGACACTTTTCATAGTTTAAGTTTTTTTTCTAACCTTTTATACATTTAATTCAAAGTTTGAATTTTAAAGTTTAAAAATGAATATAAGTTTAAAATTTAAACTTATATTCATTTATATATTTTTCCATAAATTTATATTTATATTGAATTTCATTGTATTTATTCTAATTTGATGTGAATTTATATTTTGGTATTATATTAACGTAACGGCAAAGAAAGCGAGGGATTGAAAATTTTGGTCAGTTTGGGTCCTTATTTCTGATGATTTGTGTGATCTGTTTGTGGTAAAACAGAGATAAAGTCTGATTTTTGAATTTCAATATGAAAGTCCTCATTGTTTTCTTCCATCAAATTATTCTCTAATAAATGAATATTTCTCTGAATGGCATTCATTAAAGCATTGGAACAAATGGCATAGAAATCAGCGCCGGACAGACCGGACGGACAACATTTCTCTATTTCTTCTAAATTAATGTCATCTCTGAAAATGAATTTTCGGGTCAAAGCTTTAATTATTTGAAGCCTTGATTTGGAGTCTTCAGCGATTTCTACATATAATAAGCGGTCAAACCTTCCGGGTCTGAGAAGAGCGTTATCTAATAAGTCAGGTCTGTTTGTGGCACCGATTATAAAAACATCATTTGCTTTGTTAATACCATCCATTTCTGCCAACAATTGAGAGACTACTCTATCCATTACTCCTCCAGAGTCTCCGCTGTGACCTCTATTAGGGGCCAAAGAGTCCAATTCATCGAAGAATATAACCGCTGGCGAACACTTTCGCGCTCTACTGAATAAATTTCTCACATTTTCTTCACTCTGTCCGACAAACATATTTATGAGTTCCGGCCCCTTAACGCTTAAGAAATTTAAGGAACACTCATTTGCAGCCGCTTTGGCTAACAATGTCTTTCCAGTTCCCGGCGGACCATATAATAGAATACCCGATCTTTTAAAACCTAGAGATAAAAGTTGAGGACATTCGAGAGGCAATTGAATTGTGTCCAAAATCTCAGATTTGATGAGTTGGTGGCCCCCGATATCATCCCACTCCACATTTGGTATATTTGTTGAACCGATAGAATCGAAGTGCAAACTTTGCAATTCGTTAAGTGCTTGGGTTAAGTGTCTTCTCGTTAATACGGGTCCCGACAGAGTGACTCCACTTAAATCAGAATCGATGTAATGACCAGAAAAATATTCAAAAACAAATTGAATCGCTTTTGAAACAAAAGCCTTCAGATCTCCCAAATAAAATCCGGCAGTTTTTTGGGCGAAATCATTAAAATCGATGTCATCACTGAATGGCATTTGTCCGACCATTGATTTTATCAATTGTTCTCTTTCTTGAAGAGATGGGGCCTCCATTTCTATTGAATGAATAAATATAGAATTCAGTTCATTGTTTACGAATTTTTTGGGCTCAGAATTTGTTGAGATTATAATTAGAGGCCATTCCTTATAAATTTCATTCAAATCAAATATTGATTGTCTTAAAGTGTTGGCGATTCGCGAGTCGTCATATAATTCAGTGTTAGAAAAGACATTTATGTCAGAAATGAGAACAACTGTCGGCGCATAAATCGATGCCTTCGATAGACTCAACTTAATTCTAGTTTCCATTTGCGTCAAACTTTCGCCGATCAGATCATTCGTTGATATTTCAAAAAGATGTAAATTCCAGGTTCTGCACATCATTCGCACAACACTTTTTTTACCAGAACCGGACGGACCGTTAATCAAAACAGTTCCTATAATTTTGTTGTTACGCATCAAATAGGGTTCAATCATTTCACTCAGAATTTTAACTGAAGAACTCAAACCCATTAGAATTGGACTCGAATCCAATGAAAGCCAATCATTTGAATTAAAATATGATGGAAGGGATGCCGGTATCAAACAATGAGAAGTTCCGCTTTGATATAATTTTGAATGATTTACATCAACTAAACATCCGTTTCCTTCAATTAAAGAGACTCGAAAATAGACGACCGGCCACTCACTTCTTACCATTTCATTACTTTTTGTGAGAAAAGTCGGATCCTCTCGACTCCAGACACCGATCACATCATTCTTAGCGATAAAACGACTTTTACTGAAATATTTTTTTAATATTTCTGAAAAGTCTATATTTGGTGAGACTTCAGGTGAATGTATTAGCGATAAGTGAACACAAGAACAGTATTTCATCCGATCCTTTGATAGAATATCTCTTCGAATCTGATTTTAAAGAGAAAAATATTGAAGAATAGAATCATTTCTAAAATTATTTTCTTTATATTAGAAACAATTCATTTAAAGTAAAGAAAAGTAAAACAGATTTCGATTCTTAAAGTAATGCTTACTATTAATGAAACATTTGGCTGAAGAAGTGGTCGATTTGAAAATGGATCCGATGAGAGACTCTGCAGATTAAACCATAATTGCGGTGAAATATAAGCGATATTATCATCTTTTATAGAATCGATTTCATAAATTTGAGAAAAGCGTTGCTTTAATTTTAAATTTTCATCCGAAAGCCATATCCGGACCCAATCTTTTGGTTTACACTTAAGTTTATTAATTAAAGCACTTTTATTGACAAAAACACATCCGTTTTCAGAATCGACTTCAGGTATTAAAGGACTCTTCGATAAAATAATTATTTTGAATGAAAACGACATCGAATTGAGAATATTAGAGGAAGCGGTCAGTGTTTGGATGGCTGTTATGTCATTTGATCTCAAGTTAGGATAATTGCCATCAAAACCAGTTATGGAGGGATTCATCAGAAGTCTGGACGTAAAGTTCATTAAATTCAAAACATTTACGACACTATTATTTGAATCATTTCTTGAGTTTTGTTCAGTCAATAAGTTTTCTGAACTTTGATTTCGTTGAATAGATTTTGAAGTATTTATCAAAACTATTTCCGTTTCCAAAGATATGATTCCCTGAAGAACTGGTTTGCAATTAAAGACAATTAAATCACTTTTACCGCAAAATACATCGTATTTACGGCACAAAATTTGTGTTTTAGTCGACAATAAATTGATTATTGTCTTCGACCACTTCTCGCCATTTATTAATTGGTATAAATCATTGTCTTTGACACCAATTGTCACTTGACTTAATTTGGGACAATTCGGGATAAGTGTTAAGAATAAATTTTGGTCATCAGATGAAAGACAGTAGTGATTAACAAACTGTTGGCTAACCATTAATTGGATGCAATCAATACTTCTATCAGTTATTGAATTGTTTTCAATGTTTTTAATACAAACAAAGAGTGAATTTGAAGAATCGATTTCTGGTTTAACACAATTATCGTAACCAACAATACATCCAATTATTGAATGACTTTCAGTAAACAAATGCTTTAAATTTTTGTTATTAACGAAACAAATCAATGGATTTCTTTCAAAACTTTTAAAATCTTGTCTTTCATTTAAATCTTCGCTGAAGAGTTGGTCGCATAAAATCAATTTTAATCTAAAAGTTTTTTCACTCATTTTTAAAAATCTATTCAAAACTTTTTTATTCAAAAGTGAAGAGAAATTGATTTGTTTTGTAATTAAATGACGAAATGTTTACTCAATGAGTCGGAGAGTGGGCTCTCTTTAGGGCTCTCTTTAGGGCTCTCTTTAGGCACTGTTTCCACTCTCTTTCCCTATTGAGTGACGAATGAGACTACAAATAATGTCTGATATTTAAAGGACACAAATTGTAGATAATAT
>JAQIXI010000108.1:0-36095 GCA_034700165.1 Galumnidae sp. Gr-Ori-00277 | reverse complement strand
TAATCTATATATAGGAGTTCAGTAATTACACAGTTAATTATAGTGACTGACAATCATCATGGTCACTTTAAAACTAAGTGACATTCTTTTTAATTAGTTTTGCTTTTATTTTTGTTGTTTTTTCTTTTATTTTCTACAAATAAACTCAATTTAAAACTAAAGTTTATTTAAAACTTTTGTTTTATTTGAAAATTGTATTCAAAAGAGATTTGAAAAGCGATTTAAGTATTGAAATATTTTCGATTCATTTGTTTTATATAATTCGTTAGTTTTGAAAAGTAGTTCTTTTGATGAATTTTTGAAATTTTTTTGAAAAATTCATTAAATAATTTGAATTCGAAGTAATTTTTGATTGAATTTCTAATTGTATGAAAACTTACCAAAAATCGATGGCAACCAATAAAGAAGAGAAAATTGGTTTGAATTGAGACACAAACGAAATATTAATTACAGATTGAGTTATTTCTTAACAAATTTATAAATGATCATGGTAGTAATACGTGGTAATACATGATATTTGGACTTTTGGTATCATTTATGTTATCTTAGATAATACTAAATCAGTGTTCGTGTTATGGCATTAGTGAATGTTTTGCCGACAAATTTAGTGTAGGCCTCACCCAAACCAATGAAATTACTTTCGTTTGACAATAAGAAGAGGCCGTATGTCTGGCCTAAAGGCATGGGAGTGAGCGTTGATCCGATGCTCTCATCCCTAATAATATTCTTGTTTTGCATTCATTTTTAGCTCAACTTTATATCAGTTCTGTTCTGTTGTATCGATTCTTCCATTATTTTATATGCAAACGGAGGGGAACCGAACCAAAAGGGGACTGAATGCCAACCAGAGTGACAGACAGCCCGTCCGATCGTAAAGTGTGTTTAAGGTTGAAAACATAGTGAAGGCTTAGTAGAGGCAGAGTATGAGTAGAGAGAAGCTGATGAGGTAAAGGCACTTTAGGCTGAGCTCTGCCCGAAGGCATGTATGGCATAATTGGTCCGCTTCTCATAACTGGCAATTATGTCTATGAGATTGTGAACAACTGAGACTACCAGTGATTGTTATTATTGCTTCCATTGCTTCCATTGCCTCCACTGGTCTTTCATAACAAAATGTCCACCAATTCGGCCAATACTCAAATAAGACAACAGTTCCAACCGATAGACCAGTGGTTTTGGCCCACATCTAACTTATTGTCGCCTCTAATGGATAGCAATAAAACTCAAAGTGTGAACACTTCGATCACCACAAGTGTGTCGACCACTTCGACATACAATCGAAGACATAAGCACTGGTGGAAAGTCTGTTGGATTTACAACAACGGACACTTCATCGGCAATCCCTCCAAACCAACTCACTTCAGACAATTTCATCAACAGTTCAGTTCATTTTCAATGTGTTCATCAAATATGAGTGCAATCTTTAGTGACAGATGTGTTAATAGCAATGACAGTAAAAGAGAGTAAGTTTTTGTTTAGACCTGTCCTTCCAATCGTTCCAAAACTCGTTAAGACTTCCAAACGATTGAAAACTAATTTTTATGGATTTCATCAAAATTTTAATTTCGCCCAAAATTTTCGTTTTATTAATGGTTTGAAAGTAATATAAAAAAGAGTAAATGAAATGCGTTTTAAAAGTTTGAGTCCTTTTGTGAAAAGCACTTATGATGTGCTCAATGGTCTCGCTTACGATGGTTTGAGAGCTAACTTTTTATTGAGATCGTAATCAAAGCCTTGAATTCGTTTCTGATTCGCTATTTTTCTGAATAATAGTTAAGCGATTAGTTTATGTATTCGTAATAAGTTTTGCTTCTTTGTGTCGTTGGCTCGTGTCGTGTCTCTCCTATCTGTTAAATACTATCCCTGTCCTTCTCTGGTCTACTGAATAGCACTCATTAGTTGTTTAGTAGTTTCACAGTTTCATGACTTCAATAGAGTTTGTGTAGACTTTTGAGACTTTTATTGTTCTTCTCCTCTGTTTTCACGACATTTAAGTCTTTTCATTGTTTCACAAATAAAACTCTTTTGAAAAGAAAACGTAAATACAATAATCATTTTCTATAAAATAAGACTTATTTTGTGTTTTTCTTATTTTTTTTAAATTTTACTTTCAGTCAAATATTTTCAACTCTTAAGACTAAGAACACCACAAATAGTGAACCTGAAGTGCATTCAAATAGTGATTCAATTCAGTCGTGTGAACCTCAAAATCAAGAAATATTGGGACGTCCAGAACAGGAACGTCGACAGTCAGGACAGTTATCTCAAGTATTGTCGATGACTTCTTGTTCTCCGATCAGTTCGTCGGCCACTTCAGGATTTTTGCCACAAAAACTGACTCAACCTTTGAGTGCGTTATTAAAACAGAAATGTGAACATAAAAATAGTATCTCTCAGTTCTTCATTGACTTTAAGGGTAAATATTTATACTAAATATTATACACAAACGCCTGACTGACTCCTTATGGAAAGACTGACTATAAATACTTTCATTTGGTGTTAAGGGTCGGAGTGGAGAACAGAACAGCTTCAGTACCAAATGCCATCCCATGACTTACAGATGTTTAAATCGCAGTCAAATGAAGTAAAATTTGTCCGAAATCAACAGCGAAGGGCTTCAATCAAACCCCAACTATTCCTCAATAAATCACTGAATCATTGTTTCAAAGTATAAAACTTTTATTCAAAAATTGACGAATAATTAACTGAAATTAATTAACACTTTTTTACACTTTTAGTGTCGAAATCCAATCGAAAGCGACTCATTTGGCGTCAAAATATCGGTTTCCAAAAATGGAAATCATAACAACGGATATAATATTACGACAGACGACGAGGAAAGTGTTGGCCTCAAAGATAATCCGAGCGATTGTAGTCATCCTTCACTGAACAGTTCCACCGCATTATACCATATCCAGTGTTTTACTTGTGAAGAGTGTAAACAAGTTTTAGTAGATCTGAAAGCATTCCTTCACACGAGTAGTGATCGAAGCAATCGATCGATTGTCAAAAATAGTCTATTTTGTAGCCGACATTTCGTGGAATTGTTTAAACCTCGCTGTCAGTTCTGCGATCACCTAATCTTTGATGAAGAGTGTACTGAAGCTGAGGGCAAAGCCTGGCATTTGGGACACTTCTGCTGCTCAGAATGCAAGCGATCGTTGGGAGGACAGCAGTATATTATGGCCGACCCTTCAAAACAAAATGATAAGAAAGCAATTTATGGTAACAAAAGTCAAGTGATTCCACAAAATCGAGACAAACAATTGCCGTATTGTCTGACCTGTTTTGACATTCTTTTTGGTGAACTGTGCGAAGAGTGCGGAGAACTTATTGGTTGTGATGTGGGAGCCATATCACACGAGGGTCGGTCGTGGCACGCAAGTGACAACTGCTTCAAATGCAATCTATGCCTCAAAACACTTCTGGGAAAACCATTCCTTCCGGCGTTTGACGGAAGAATCTATTGTTCGATCACTTGTTCACAGGAAGCCATTCAAAGGAATAAATACCGAAATCGAAGAAAACAAAAGGCAATAACTAATGGAAACACTGAAACTTCTCAACCCATCAATAATAGTATCGAATCGAAAAAAGTGTCCGAAGAATCCCAAAGCGAAGAACAATTGAAATCTGAAATAAAAGTTAATGAAAATCCTATATATAGTCAAAGGGGAAGACCACCAGAGGATAGACTCAAACATACTTTAAATGGATTAATGACTAACGAAATGCCAAAAAATATTTTTTCAAAGTCTGAAGAATCAAATAATTTGACCAAAAAGTTAAGTCAAATAAATATTAATGAAAAATCAATGATTCCTTCGAACCCAAACCAAAGTGAGTCCATTGAGAAGAATGTGTTTCCACCAAATATTACGAATTGTGAACAGTTTTCCACAAATGATTTGATTACTAAACAAATGTTTGAATGCTTACAACGACAGCAAATGGGAAGACATCCGAACCATATATTGAATTATATGAGACAACAGCTCTTACAGAATGGAATCAGTGGTAACCCAGAAATAATTGGGGCCGCAATAGAATACGAAAGCAGTTTTAGTGAAGACGAGCGCACAAACCTTCGCATACCTGACGGAAAAGCTCAGGTCACGAATGACATTATCTATAACCAAATGACATCATTGACATCATCGACATCTTCTAGTCTGAGTGCAAATCCATTTGAAACAAATAATAATTCGTTGAAATCGAAGCCATCAATCAATGCATCGCTCATTCATTCGTCCTCTTCTAATGAGACGACACCACTTCTCTTGCGTTCATTAGAAGAAAGGGCTAAACATTTGACACAAACCGAGAGTCAAACCAAAAACATTTTGAATAACAATAACTCAAAAACGTTTGAAGAAAAATCACAGTCACTGCCAAAGAGTGAGTCCCCGTCTCAGAACTCTTCAATCGCCGACCACTCATCTAACAGTTCATATATTGAGAGTAACGGTCGGGTAAATGGTTCCTCTCATACCAAGATTATGACAGATCCAAAAGTAGCTGAAGAAGTGGACACACCATCGACTCAGTCTACGGCACTTCAGTCAACTTCGTCTCAGACAACACCGGAGACAAACCCGCGTTCAGCCAACAAATCGGTTACATTTGATCCCAACGTTAAAGAGACGACTGGAAGAAGACTTAATCGTAAATCAAAGCAGAAGCAAACGAAGAGAACTGAATGGAGTGACAACGAGTGGTGTTCGACCTGCAGCTCCTGTTCTTCTTCTTCTAGTGATGACAACTTTGATTATGAATCAACTCTTGAGCGAAATCGGAACCAATGGTTGGGCGGAACTAAAATTCATTACGTGTCGAACGACCGGAAGAAAAATACATCGAATTTAATGACACAAAACTCTACACAAAACGAGAGCTGTATTATAGCCTAAAACATATATTTATGTAATTCTATTCAAATCTTAATATATTTATATCTTATATGAAGTCTATTCTATCGAATATTAAATTGATTTCCAAATAAATGAATTTAAGTTTTTATTAATTATAATAGAATTAAATTTTAGAAAATTTATCGAAACATAAAATTCATACCATTTTTAAAATGAGTTAAACCAAAGGATATATGAAATACTTCTTAAGTTATAAATAAATTAATATAAGTTTAAAATGAATTCAAAATTAGAATTTTAAACTAAAACTCAAACAAAACAAAGATTTTCAAACCTAAACCCAAAACCAAATGAAATATTCAATCAATTTATTGTTCTTTAAAGACGTGGTCCACTCAACAGTTGATATTCTGTGCGAACGTCTAATTAAATCAATTATAGAATCATTTGGTAACCCAAACACTGGGCAAGGGTTTGGAAAGTGCGATCCCTCTAACCACTAGATCACCTCATCCTCTCTTTAATATGGAATAGCGAGAAGTCCCGGCGAAAGGGTTTTCTTTATTCAAATCAACATTACATTAATAATCGGTTTTCTTTAATAATTAGTAATAAGAGATAAATTCAATTAAGTATAAAGTTTTCATTGATATCACAATTAATTATAAAAAGTAAAATATTTGGCCGTTTAGTCGGCTTCGATTGAGAAGCGTGTCCTCAACACATGGCAGCAACTGATGGCTTGTGATCGCCAAAGAAGCCCATTGATGTCAGGAAGCAGTCCATCGAATTGGTTCTGGACTATCGCTGAATAAAAGACATCTTCGCTGTCGAATTGTTGAAAAGCGGATTCAACCACCACTGATGGTGAATTGTTGGCCACCTGGTCCAGTTTTTCAGCGTTTCTTGCGCTCAAGATCCACCATGGTCGTCCTTCGCAGTCGAGGTCCAATCTATCAATTTTGATGTGTTGACAGTTGTGGGCGCTAACAGTAAACTCTTCATATTTAAGAATCATTTCCGAAGTGACATATTCTTTAAGTCGTAGTCTCACAGCATTGGTATCGGGTTTAGGAATAACTTTCAATCCATTGTTCATAATGTTAACACATCCAATGGTGTTGATAATCTTGGCAATTGATTTGGGCATACTTATTCCACACTGGGGTACAATTCTGTATTTTGAGTTCTGTCCAGTTGTCTGTTCATAGATGTGATCGATTCGTGACTGCATAATATACGAGGACACGGCATAAAATTCTTCACGTCTTATCATATGGTTGAAGTGGAGTCTCCCTCCTGGAAACAACACTCGAACCATTGTGTTGTAGACATCGTGAAAGAACGGTTCATATGTTTCACATCTGATGCGTACGAATACGTTTTGGTGGATGGGGTGAATACTGACCAAAGTTTCCAAACTTCGCGTAAACGGACTTCTTTCAGCCCGTCCTTCGCTCATATTATATTTCAAATATATATTAAGGGGAGTCCGGGGCTAAAGCGAGAGACCAATTAGTGGAAGAAAAACAATCAAATTTGAGAGGAAATCAGATTTGCTTTGATTATCGATTGGGAGTTAATTTAGTACTCAATTAGTGGTCTATTTTTTATACAATAATTACCACTAATTTTAAGTTCAAATCGAAAAAATAGTGCTTTTTAAGTACTTTTCAATTCTTATATATCATTATCAAGTTCAATTAAAATAAACCCCTTTAATAAAGATATGAATATTAAATACTTGACCCTTATTTTACGTTTTATCATGGTCATGGTCATGGTCTAAAGTTTAGAGTCTAAAGTTTAGACTCTAAACTCTTTAATGAAAAGTACTGACGAAAGGCTATCAATAATGACTCTAATGTGCAAATAATTTTCATAAATTGGTTTATGACTTACTAGACATTATTTTTGAATAAAGTTATTGATTGTTCATTTAAGCAAGCGCAATTCTTAAAAATTCTTATCCTAAAATTTAAGCTAAATTTTGGGCTCAAAAATGTTTGGCTTAAAAGTTAACTAAACATAGGATTAAAAAACAATAATTATTATTCACTACATTTACGAAGTAAGGTGTAGTATATAGTTTCGTTTTACACCCCCACCCTCCGCTTTTTGCTTGGAGGCCTTTGCAGAGATTAACGGGTTTCTACTACCACTACTATGCTAAAGAGGTCTCTCAATCCTTTTGTTAGTAATGGAGAATCAGAAAAATTTGTGCCTCTCTAGAGAAAATGGAAGGGGACAGGGAGGCCTTTTGCTAGTAACGGGAAAATATTTCTTTGAATATCAACGGGTTATTTGGCTAACACTAACCATAGCGTTAACCTAATCTTTATCCCAGGTTTTGTTGGCGCTAATGAATATAAACCGTATATAAAGACTGTATATTATAGAGGAAAGCAGAGGAGGGATAAACAAACACCAATTGTCATAAATTATCTTTAATTACTCTAAAGCTATAACATAATGAGACTACAAGTATACCATCGATAATACTTCATAAGAATTTCCCTAAAGTTTTGCCACAAATCTTTTGTGGATTCCTTTGAACTTGGTCAATTATTATTAACTATATTTCAAAGGCTTTGTAAAATGATTTGTTTTGAGAGTAACAGCATTTGTGAATAATTCCTTATTTACTGATTGAATGGCTTTTGGTGTGAATACTATGCAATGATAAGACGTCCGCCAAATCTTAAGAATTGGGTTCTTATGGTTGCCATCGGTTTTGGATTTGCTTCGGGTTATTATATTTGGGAACCGGCCTTCAGAGAACAGGCTATCGCTCGTCTAAAGGCAAGTAAAGAACGAGAGTCCGACAAATAGTTGTTTTGAAGCGACAGAAGAGACTAAAAGAGAAATGAAGGGAAAGCTATCGGTCACTAAATTGACTCTTATGATCACTGGAGTGGTCGCTTGCGGTGCAGTCCTCCTCAAACTTGGATATCCTAAATATAAAGAGTATAGACTCAACAAATTTGGAAAAGAAGTGGAAGTACTCCTTAAGAGACAAAAATCTGATTAAAATAACTTTTAATGAAATAGTCTTTTGATTTACTAATCGTTTGATATTTTATTGAATAAAATTCAATTCATTGAAACTATTTTTTAATTTATAATTAAATTGAAAACAATTCTAATATATTTTAGTCTTGAGTTGTATTCGACCACAAAATGTGATAAACTTAAGAACTAATGCCTAAAATGTGTTTAAAATTATGATTTAATCGGTTTTCCATTTGGTGTTAATAAACGGTACGTATTGTAACACATATTTCCAGTCAAACATAAAGGCGACGGCGACCCCTCCCGCAACTCCGTAGCCAAGTCCTGAACGCGCCCTACAATACATACCATTTAAATATATTTTTAATAAATATTTTATGATTTTAACGGAAATAATTATTGATTTAATTTAAAATTACATTAAAATACAAATTTTGTTCTAATTTTAGTAAATAACAAAATTTATACCAATTTTTGGTCCAATATAAGGCCCTTTTGGGGGTTAATGTGGGCCAAACACCTTTCTCTAAACCCGCAGACATTTATTAAATAATTGAAGTAATTATAACGAAATTAAATTCAATTGTTTTGAATCGAAATTGAATTCAACGTAAAGTCACAAATGATTTCTCAAACGATAAAAACGTTTCATAAAAAATAAAAACGTTTTGTTTGAATGAATCGTTTGTTTTGCTTATTAAGAGTTCAATCATTTCTTCAATTATTTGTAAACATTTAATTCAATTAACGGTTAAATTAATCTTAAATTTTAATCAAAAGAAATGTCACTTTTGATGAGAGCCAACACTTCTTTGGCAAAAATATTTAGGTTTGTATTCAACATATTTCTGAATAATTCATAACTGATTCCAATTACAGCCAAAGATTGTCCACAAATTGTCGATTCCTATCTACGGCCACATCAAAAGGCAAACCATCGACTTTAATAACTGTTCAAAAGGACAATGAAGTGGAACTCATGGATCCAGAATTGAAGGAACATAACATTAAATTGAGTCAAACGGTTCTGACTTTAGACCAACCGATGGATATAACGGACTTCAATGGTGTCCCAAAAGAGCATATCTATGAAAGAAGGGTTCGAATCAGTCAACCGTCGAAGAATGCGATGCAGTCCGGAAATTATGGTCACAACAAATGGAAGATTGAATTTGAAAACAGAGAGCGTTGGGAAAACCCTCTCATGGGTTGGACCTCAACGTAAAGCTTTTATTTTTGTTAAATGAGTTCTAAATGAGTTTATCATATCTTAGAGGCGATCCCTTATCTAATTTGAATGTTTGGTTCGCCACCAAAGAGGAAGCGGCAGAGTTTTGTCAGAAGAATGGGTGGTATTATGAAATCAGTGAACCTCAAGAACGCAAAAAACTAAATAAGTCTTACTCTGAGAACTTTTCGTGGAATAAACGGACGAGAGTTGGCTCCAAATGAGATAATTCTTCAATTTATTGAATTTCTGTTATGTTTTACTCATTTTAGGAAAATTGTAAAATAGGTTTAGAAGTGAGAAGTGATCAGACATTCTATGCTTTTCCTTAAAACATATTTTATTTCAATGAGTTTTGATTAAAATAAATATTAAGTGAAATATAAGTGAATAATAAGTGAATTTCATTTTTAAAAAATTAAAATTTATTGTAAATAAATTTATTTGAGATATTAATCAATTGAAGTGTTTTCAGTGAACTCACAATTAATATAAAATTTTAAAAATATTTAATTAATTGAAATCATTTATTGATAT
Organism: Galumnidae sp. Gr-Ori-00277; assembly: GCA_034700165.1. Classification (NCBI taxonomy): domain Eukaryota; kingdom Metazoa; phylum Arthropoda; class Arachnida; order Sarcoptiformes; family Galumnidae; species Galumnidae sp. Gr-Ori-00277. The sequence continues at coordinate 26,447 of JAQIXI010000108.1, read as the reverse complement.
ATTTGTCTATTTTCTCATTGATTTCGGGGACGGCTTGAAAGAGGTCAGCAACGAGTCCAAGGTCTGCCACTTGGAAAATAGGTGCATCAGGGTCTTTATTAATGGCTACTATTGTTTTGGAATCTTTCATTCCGGCCAAGTGTTGAATGGCTCCCGAAATGCCGACTGCGATATACAACTCCTAATAATATAAAAATTAATTAATTGATTTAATAAATAAGTGAGGGGTCAGGCATTACAGGCGCCACAATTTTTCCCGTCTGTCCCACTTGCATATCATTGGGAACAAAGCCTGCGTCGACCGCCGCTCGGGAGGCACCGACCGCTGCGTTCAGTTTGTCGGCCAATTCGTAGAGCATTTTGAAATTGTCTCCACTTTTCATTCCTCGTCCGCCAGATATGACTCGCGAAGCACTCGTCAGTTCTGGTCTCTCACTTTTTGTGAGTTCCTGTCCGACCCATTCCGATAAATTATTTTTAGGAACTTCTAAAGAGAGCTGTTCTGATGGAGAACTGCCCCCGTCTTCGGGCACCGCATCAAAAGAGGTTCCTCTCACTGTTAATAATTTGATTGCGTCCAACACTTTAACGGTTTGTAAAGCATTTCCCGCATAAATCGGACGGACAAATGTGTCCTCACTTTTGACGGCTATTATTTCAGAAACGGGCGAAACGTCGAGTTGTGCCGCAATTCTTGGGATCAGATTCTAAATGAATAATAAATTGATTGAAAGGAGAGTTTTATTCTTTCAGACAAACCTTTCCGACGGCTGTCGCAGCGCTCAGAATATGAGTAAAATTAAATTGTTTTTGTGTCGACACTACGAAAGGGGTCAACACTTCCGGCAAAAACCCTTTGAAGACCTCATTTTCTGCGAACAAAATCTTCTTAATTCCGTCGATTTTGGACAGACTTTGGACGACATCAGAAACTTTTGTTCCCAACACTAAACACGAAATATCGGAACCGATTTGTTTGGCGGCACTAATCGTATTGAGAGTCACTTTTGACAGCTTCTCATTGTTGTGGTCGACGATCACTAAAGAACTTAAGAATCGGTTGGAAGTGTTTTGACCACAAGTGGAGGCATTTGACGACAATCTCTATATTATTTCGAAATCAATTCATTAAAATATTTGTTTACAAAACAATTTTGTCTTACATTTAAAGCGATCGCGAGATTGGATTTTGTGGTCAAACGAAACATTTCTTTGGATTTCGAGTCTTTTAACTGATTTAATGGTTTTAAAACTTTTAGTTAAATATTTGTCAGACTTTGATCTCATTTATCATTAAATCAAAATTAAAGAAATCACTAAAACCTGATTTTTATTTAAATAAATAACGTTTGAAAAAATTAGAGACAAAACCAATGAAATGGTTTAAACTTTTAATTTGAAAGGACCAAATAGACCAAGATCGTTTATCTTTATTTTCCCGTTTTTCCATTTCTCTCTTGAAATGTTTAAGAAAATAATTAAAAGATATTTCCTCTGATTTTAATTTATATTTTCATAAATTCTTTTAAAAATGATTAAAATGGAATTATTAAAATGGAAATGATCTAGATACTATTCTAGATAATTATATGCCAGATGTCAAATGACATTTTTACCTAATTTTTGATTACTTGACATTATTTTTGCTTTTTATTTGATTGAATATAATATTAAATTGAGAGGTAATAAAACAAATTGACATTTATTTTAAAATGATCTTGTTCATAAGGCTAACGTTTTGTTATATCATTAATAGTAATTTTATTTAACCATAAACATTAAGCAATAAGATTTTTATGATCTAGGTGCAGTATTTGGAAGTGAAATGTCTCAAATGGCAAAGGGAACCACTGATAAATGTCGAGGCAAATATCAGAACAATTTCACTATTATTTTAATCAGCACATCAGACAAAATGTGTCAGATCACTTATTTGAAATCATCGAAAATCATTTTAATTTCAAAAGATTCATCCGAACAACAATTTTTACTCCCGGTACATGTTTTGGCCCAATCAAGTTATAATATGGAGGTAAATGTGCTTGGTAATTGTTTGTTTTATAATTTAATTATTTTTTTATCAGTTGGGATACGTTTCTACTGATATTTTATTATTAGTGACTGGGGGTTCATTCCAGGGTCATTTCGTTTTTCAAAGAGTTAAACATTTGAAAAGAAAATTTTTAAAAAAGTATTCCTCAGTTTTGGGTCAGTCTGTGATTCCTACTATTGAATGGCAGTTACTTTTCAGTGATAACCTGGACATCAAAGCACTCATTAAAGGGTCGAATATTTACGAATCGTTTAAAAATATGTCGAATACTATCTGTAGTGGAATTCAATACGTGTTTTAATATTGAATTTCACTTCAGATAATAAGATTGTATTCATTGAATAATAATTACTAACAATTAAATGAACACAAATTTAATTAATTCAATGATTTGATGCAAAGTCATAGTTGTGGTCATTGTGTCATAATAAAAGTTTTGGTCAACTCTATAGTTTTTTTTAAACAAATTCAGTTATTAAGTTTCGATTGTATTATTTGAACTCTTATTTAATTACTAAAATATAATTTTAAAAATTTTAATTAAAACTTCTAAATAAAAAATGAGATTTTTGTCTATTTTTGATATTTTGTTTGATATGATATAAACAAATAATATTTTTTCCCACTTTTCCTTCTAAGGGGTTATTAATGAAACCCCTTTTGGCCATCCCTGATATATATTTAATTTATTTCCTGTTAAAGAAAATAAATTAAAATTAAATAAATGCAATCAATTTGTTTACATTTTTAAACATTTAATGATTTTCCGCATTTTGAGTGAATACATTTTGAAAAACAATTGTATCTCTCCGTAATCTTAAATAAAATGAGCAAGCATTATTGTTTGAAAAATTCTTAAAAATAGAAATAAATGTTTAAATAAAAATTTAACAAATTTGAAGTCTTTATATTTGAAAAAGATATTGGAAAAATTATTCTTGGTAAATAATAAAAAATTAAGAAGTTTTCAATGATATAATCGATTTCTAAGTGATCTTGTTATAGAACCAACTTTTTCCATCTCCAATATATTATTATTAGATACAAATTTAAAGGGAAAATATTTTTAACTTCTGTTCGCTTATATTAAATTAAAACTGTTAGGTTAATAATAAGCATTAATAAGCTAGGACAACTGTTACACTCTCTAAATCAAATTAAATGAGCGCATAATTTTAGATATCCTCCAGTTTTAGGAAATTTTGTTTTTAAGATCTTTTTAATTACTTTTGACTTAAATTTATTTAAATTCAAAACTTAATTATTAAAAACAACTTTAAGTTTATTTTTAAAAACTATCAAATGTTAGGCATTAGTCTTATATTCATTTTCAATTCAGTGATTGTTTTCTCAAATATTAAGCCAAAACTTCTCTCTCTCCCCTCCCTCCCTCTCCCCTCCCTCCCTCTCTCCTTCCCTCCCTCCCTTACATTAATAAGTAACTTAAAAATGATTTAATTAATTAATGGTTCATTAATGGACTATCGATTCATTTTTGTTGGATTTTATCTATGAATTTGATTAATGATATAATATATTGTTTCATATTATGATTTACATCTCATTATATTAAAATACAATACTTTAGATAAGAATTCGCGATATTTCAGTCGACTTAAATTTTTTTAATGACTTTAAATTTAATTAAATTCTGATTTACTTGAGTTTTGTTTTTTTGTTGAGGAAAAGACTCAAAACTTAATCAAAAAAATCAAAATTAATAAATGAAAGCAAAAAAATTAATTAAAATATTTTATCTTATTTTCATTCGAGAGAAAAGAAGAGTTCATTTCAATGAAACTCAAGTTTTTTGAGACAAAACTAAAATAGAAATCTAATGATTAATATTTTTATTTGTAACGAAACGATACAGAATTCATCTTTTTATACATTCATTCCTTTTGGTTGAACTCCTCCTCCGAAAGAAGTGTTCAAAAATGATTTCCAAGAAATATAAAGAGAGAAAACTTGAATTTATAACCCCATAAAAAAGTTTTGCAGATATGAAAACAGGGGTTAACTCTGGGCTCACAAACATAAATATGATCGCAAAATACATAATCTGAGGAAAGTATTATTATTTGGCGTCATATGGCATGCGGTCTACTATTCAGACGAACACTTATTCCATGTCTTATGCATTAATGCTTTAATTCTAAGAATTCATTTCTTTCTCAAACATATCCTAACGTTTTATACTTCTCTTCTCAAACATCTATTAAACGATTCTTCGCTAAAAATAAATTTAAATCATTTGAATTGTTATCAAACGAACAAAAGCTTACGTTTCATATCGAGAGTATAGAACTTATTTTAAGTATAACTTTCAGTACTTATTATTCTCCGATTAATTGAATTATCCGTTTGTTTTACAGAGTATTCATCAATAATTGAGTTTAGGGTTGACTCGTCAGAAATATGAGCAATCGATTAATAAGACCAAGAAATCAATCATTTTAAGAAAAAGAGATTTGAATATAAGTAGCATGCTCATTGATCATTTCATATTGATTTGTTAACTCACTTTTCAAGATTCGATTAAATTGAGGGTTGGCGAAAGAGCAAGGATGGCCAAAGGTCTCGACTCAAGGGAAGGTGTAAGTGTGGGCTATTTTCACAAAATGGAAATATTATATTAACATTATTGGATACTTTGAGGTTAATTTTGATATTAATATTAAAAAATTAATTTTTTCATTATTTTATACGGTTTTAGTGTTAAATAATTATAATTTATGTCAATATAATAGAAAAAAGTTATTATTTCAACCATAAAAGCCATAAATAGATTCAAATATTATTTTGACTAAAAATTTTGATTCTAAAAAATCTGAGAAAATTTTCGAATCGGATCCCGTTTTTTCATAGGGGACCACTTCATTTTCCAAGGGGGTTATTTTGCCGATTTTGCTCTCAAAGGGGGTATTCCAGAAGGAGAGGGGGAGAGTGCGAGAGAGAGAGAGAGAGAGAGAGAGAGAGAGAGAGAGAGAGAGAGAGAGAGAGAGAGAGAGAGATTTTAAATCTTTTTATTAATTTAATATCAATATATTGCAACCACTTTTCAATATAAGCCAATTGTAATTGAAAACTGGTGGAGCACTGCCTCGTGATAGGCTCACGTCCCAAAGGGGAAGTCATCCACAATAGAGCAGAAATATTTAGAACTTGAATTGCTGTCTGAGCCATCATTTCATATGTTACTACTACTATGAAACACATACACACACACACATACTAGTGAGGACTTAATGTTAACATTTTACTCCTTTAGTGGTGAAACCCGCTGTGATTATTTGTTTTGATATTTTTTTTTCTTCTGTGTTGTGGTTCTGAGTAAAAGTTTTCAAAATTCGTGTCAAAAACAGAGCCCCCGTACCCTCCTATCAAATGGATCACAACGACTCTGATATGGATGGAAGCCTAGTAAGACAAAAGTTTAGAATATATACAATATTTATATTTCTCTTAAAATTCATTTCATTTATTTTAATCAAAATTGTTGTGAATTTCAAATATATTATTTATTTATTATATATAATTGAAGTTTGTTTGCATGATACTTTTTATATTTATAAAATTGAATCTAATAATTTTAGCAAGCTCATTTTCATGCAATCATGGAATTTCATAAAAAAATATCCTTATAAATTTTTGAGGACAATCGGATTGAGAATCTGAAAATATGCTTTAAAACAAGATTTTTAAACTCGAAATCATTTGTTAAAATCAAGAATTTCATCGAAATCTTTAGTTTAAACAAAAGGTGTTTACAATTATTGCTTAGTATTCTTGCTTCTTTTGAGAAATTAAACTCATTAAGAATTAAATGATAAGTTGGTATTCATAGAAATCTATTGAATCATTTATTTAAAAGCAGTGATCAAATCGTTGTTTCAAATTTGATCGAAATGTAGATATGCTTTACTTTAGTAGAGAATGCGTTCAATGCATTCAATGATGAAAAACATTATTTGATGGCAACGAAAGTCATTGGATAAATGTTTACATAATTTCATGACTACTTATTTTACACTCTAATAATACATCTGTTTTTCCAAAATAAAATAATTGATTATCGATTCTCTAACTCTTTATTACAAATATTTAATTTTGATCTCTATTTGAGTTAAACTAATCATTAATTTTCCGTCGGATCACATATTTTCATAGATTTTCAGTTGAGATAATAACAAATTTGAGCTCATTTTTACTTAATTACATTAATTATATAATTAATTCATTAATTTTATTAAAAGAATATTTCGTAATAAAAATTTACGGAAAACTTTAAAAATGCTTCAAATTTAACTCTCATTTAAGTAATTGACTTAAAAAAGAGAGCTCTCAGAAGCACAGAATATTCAAATAGGGATCGGGTTTTGTCCGTTACTGATCGAAGTTAAGAAATGTATGCCCACTCTATGAGTGTTTATAGACACTTATAGTCTCCTTTTTATCGTTATTATAGAGAAATAAAAAAATTAAGAGAATTAAGAGAACATATAATAAAATGTAAAATTTTTAAATAATTATAATCGCATGAATTGCATTCCTCTACTCTTGCAGTTAGTGTGAGAACTGAGTGTTCATCTAAAGTATGAAAATGTCTGCCATTTAAATGTTTTTTATGATTATCAAAAGAGAAAAATAATATAATTAATACAATAGTCATTCGGTGTATCGCTTACAAGATTACAGTTCAGTGATTTGTTTTACGGATCGCTTAAGATTTATAAATAGTTTGAAAATTGCGATCCAATACAACAGTCCATAATTGCTGTGATTTCCAGTGCTTTTCGTATTATTCAGATGAGAATTTGTGAAAAAATTATATTATGATCGCAATCATAGCAGTGATGACGAGTCTTCTCTCGCCTCCCTCTCATCGGATAGGGAGACATATTCCTCAAAAGCTCTTGTCATAAATGAATTATGCGTTTGGCTCATAGCGTGCTCACCATTTCCTCAAATTATTTGACAACTCTTAGCTTTTCTAAAGCACACTATTGTTCACTTCATATCATAGAATAGTTTATCTGATTTTTTTAAACAAATATAAAGTCTATAAACTGTAAAATTCTAAACAATTCTATTAAAAAATTAGTTATCAAATGGTTTACTACTAAAAAAAGTTTTTGACATTTTCTTATTGAAAGTTTTGATTGCTTTCTATAATTGCATGCATTGAATGGCAAATAGTATTTGAAGACAGTTTAATGAACTTAAAAAAAGAAAATATCGCTCAGCATAACAAAAGAATTGCCGATTTTCTATATATTAATTATTCTGATTTAATTGCATACTATTCGAAGAGCATTAAGTAATTGTTTCGTCGACCTGTAATTGTCAACTAAAAGTCTATAGCTTTGAGTTCAGTGATTCACTTCAATGATAGCATATTAGACAACATATGCCTTATATGACACCAAAATGTATATTAAAAGCCATCGCTTTTTGTTTTACTTGTCTTTCATATAATATTCAAAAAATTATAGTCAGATATAATAATAAGGGTTTTGATGATGAGTCATAATCACAGTGCATGATATCGGTATGGGTGGCTTCACTTATAATTGCTACTCTTTCGGAGGGGAAGGCTTCCAATCAACTACTGGTGCGATATTAAAATCATTTGCTGAGAACATGTTCTCGACGTTCATCACTCGACGGATGAAATCATAAGGCAATACATTTAATACTAAAGTATAGGTAACTGACAGTTGCCATTAACTTGAAGTGGATGTGAGAGCACAGACTTACAATCGGACTCTCTTTTTCACTCTTTTATTATACTTTTTAATTGCTTTTTTGCATTGAATTAATGTTTTTCTTTGACTTTATTTCCAAATTCTAAACTCATTCTAAAGTCTAATTTAAACATTATTTTTAAAGCAATATTTTTTATAAGCTTTTCTTATAAGCGTTTGCATAAACTGTAAAACTTTTCTCTGTTTTTGTTGTCTTTCGTTAAACGCATTAATGAACAGTTGATGTGAATTAATTTGAATTTCTTTGAATTCTTGTTTGGCGTAAATAAATTTTTTCGTCTCCACTGACGGCTTCGGAATAAAAATAAAATCAAATGAAATAATATAACCGCTGTTTTTAGAGCAAAATTATTTTATGGTTCTCCCATTCGTTCTCTCATTTCAATCCCTAATTTTCAAACTATCCTAACATTAGTGCACTTTATTTTGAATATTTTTCCGATTGAATCGTAAATCGAAAAAAAGTTTGAGCTCTAAATTTGCATTTTTTAAATGAAGGTCTCTTTATATTAAGATAAAACACTTTATTAATACTTTACTCAATAAATACAAAGAATTATCAACAGATTTATTAACATTTCATTTAAACTTTGTTTCGCACAAATTCTCAGTTTTATTGTAATATTATTTTATTCAAAACTCATTAAATTTATATTTTTTTTAAACAAATCATAAGAGGAGTCAATCAAATCAAATGAAATCTGATCTGAGAGAACCCGATTAGTATTTATATAGTTTTTGAACTCCAAAATCATAAAATTACTGAAACTTTATATTTGAAAAAGTTTTGCAGAAAAGAGCGGGAAATCTGAGCTATTTTCAGATATAAATATAATACATCTTGCTACTCTTTTAGTTCTCAATATTTTAAATACAATATTGAGATGAAAAGCAATAAAAGAAATGATTGGAATATTCTCTAGTTTTAGGCTCAGAATCATTTGGTTTTATCGCCAAAAAATATATTTTTGTTATAAACTAGTTTACAAAACAGACTTTTCTCGAGTTTAGCTAAACTTTGTGTTAATGTTTTTCGCCTGATTTGAGATTCAGCCAAAATTGATGTTCAATATCGAAGTCAAAAAATAAAACATAATTAATACTCCAAACATTCATCAATATATCACTGGAATTATTGCTTAACTAAAGCTATTTATAAATGCATTTCTCTCTCTATTCGTGACTCTAATGAACGTATTTGTGTTTCATTTGTTTTTCCATAAATTTTATTGAACTAAAAAAATCATTTTATACTTAAGACTCATTTAAGACTCGGAGAAAGACTGACTGAAAAATTATTTTTAATTATAGTTCTTTTTTATGTCGAATGTTAGCCATATTTCGCAAATGTAATCATATTTAGTGAACACTTAAAACGTGGATTCAATGAAATGACATTTGAAGGGAATTTGGGTTCACTCTTGGGCTCACTCTTCAACACATGCTATGAAAAGCCTCAACTCATGCGTCGATTCTTCACTGAATTTCGATCCGCGTTTTACTCTCTATTGCCCTCACATTTGTGAGGAATCATTCAATTTATAATATGTCCGCAATACTCCTGTAATACTCTTGCAATACTCCTACAACTTTATAAATTGATTCACTTCTTTCATACGAAAAAAGTTCTCTAAATATTTATAATTGAAAATCATTTCAATTACGAACTAATGTATCGGTTTTCACAAATTCGGAGCAAAATTAAACAAAAAACAGATTTCCTTTAGTCTACAGAAAAGGCTTTAAGAAAAGGAAAAGATATTGTTTCGCAGTTTAGTCGTATCGCTGACGAAGAAATTTATAATTTTAGTCGATTCTGATTTACAACAGAGTCAGTCACTTCCCCAGAGGTTCTTATTTTGTAATCGTCATATAAATTGAAATCATTTCTATTTTTAACTGATATTAGGATTTAATTTCTCCCATAAAACTCAATCGGGAATAAACTACTACTACTGAAACTTATTTTCCAATAACCCATTAATTCTTACTTATATTAACACAAATAATCTCTGAAAAGATTTCATTGAATTAATGTTCAAATCTCTTGAGTTTAATTTATCCTTGACCATCTTTTAATTTGTTCTCTCTCTCCCTCTCCCTCTCCCTTTTCTTGAACACAATCTAAATGTATATAATTTATAGTCTCTTTGTTCTTGGATTAAGAAATATATAAAAAGCTTTAATTTATTCAATTAATTGTTTGATTAAAATAAGTTTTGGAAATGATTTGAGTTATGTTTTGTCTCCAAATAAAGTGTTTAATGAATAGTTTTTATACTCATTTGGTGTAAATTGAATGCAATTTTAATGAGCGCTAATAAAGTAATGAATTCAGAGTTTTCTATAATAGCGTTAAAAGGAATCGAAAGTCAGAGTTGAGGCACAATATGTTATAAATAACCCATTAATTTATTAAAGGGGGCGCATAGTTATAGGGATAGGGAGTGCTCCCAAATCATCTCCAAAGTAGTGGGAAGAGTCGATAAACTATGAAATGCAATGCGTTTTAGTTTACGCTACTCTGCCATTACATCACTTCCACCACAAGTTAGATATGGGAGCACTCAGTCAACTGAGGCCAACACTCATTCATCAATTATTAGTTCTACCGTTGCATTAGATTTATATCAATTTTTAGTTGTCTCGAGATATCAATTATTTCAACAACGAATAGGCAAAAGAGCCGACCCTCTGATCGGCACTCATCGCAATAATACTCCTTTTGATTATATTAATTACATTTTGGGTACCTATAGTTGAGATCATTTAATATAAGTTTTGGTAAATGGACCTGAAATCCGGAAAAGTGAAACTAACTCTCATAGTCTATAGTCGTGTAGTTTTTAATTTACAGAAAATTTCTTTTTTTTTTTTTTTTGTAAAAAATTATTTGATTTTATGCATTCATTGAAATATATTTATAAATCTATTTTTGATATTCGTGTGGAACGGATGGTTGACTTTGTTTTAGGTCTTTGTGATCATTAAAATCTATAACAATATATATGTTATAACATCTATAATATCACTAATTATTGCTTTATGTGTTGGTTCGTTGATTCAATAGTTGTAAGACTGAGTGCTTTTCTTATGTTTTTCATATTCTTGTTTACTTCAATTGATGAGAGTTGGCTTTACAGGCATTTTATGGTTGTTTACTATTAAAGGCAACACAACCAGAGAAAGGCAACCTTTGTCTCACTGTATATTCACTTCTTATATCTATTCGCATATATTCTGTTCTCCCCATTTCCTCAATTATTTGGATAAAGGGGGAGGCAATTGGTGGAGGGGTTGCACTCATAAGGACACTCTATCTGCCACCACCCGCTCCATCCAATACAGAGAATGTATTCTTATATATCTATAAATTTGTATGAATGCCAGAGAAGAGAGTAATCACCCCTTAGAAGGGGTTCTCAAAGTAATGGACGAATCCAGTGGTCACTTTATGCCGACTTCAGGGTCAGCAAAGAAAATATTCGCCATCAATTGCCAAATAGTGATTGCAAATGAAGATTAGACCTGAATATTGCTTAAGGGCGTAGGCCGGCGCTCACCACAAAGTTTTGCATTGATTTCCAAACAAAATAACCATCGCTTGGAATATCTCCTCTAAAAGAGCGCTATTTATTTCCTAAAATTAAAGTTTTGACAAAACCTTAAATATTTCACATAATTGAGAAGAAATGAGAAAACACTCAAAATTTTCTTCGCTCTCAACTGTGCCTTAAAACTAAATACTCCTCTGAATGTAAATCATTTGATGTCTTATACATCCCTAATGCCATTCTTGTCTAAACCCCTTTCTCTCATTCTCACTGAAGATTAATTGAATTCTTGGCTAAACTAATAATAATCACATTTTAATTATATTCGAGTTCTAAGAAATAAACAAAAACTAATGACATTTCTATTCAATTGTCTTCACAGATATAATCATTTATATTCTTAAAGCAATTATTTATTTATTGTCCGTTTCTTATCTCAACTCTACTCTCAATTTACATTCAATACATTCAATACCTTGAATGAGAGCAATGGAATGTTTAATATTGCCTTGGTAATATATTGATAATGCATTGGTAGTGCCTTAAATGTTAAATAAATGAAGTTCTAAAGCATAGAAAACAAGAGTGAATCATAAGATATCTATTTATGTCTTTTTATATTTATTCAATTAAATTGAATGTAAAACTCATAGAACTCAAACTCATCGCTATTTTCAATCCCTGTTTAAAACAACAGTGAAAATCATTTTTCAATTAAATAAATATTTTTACGTCACTTTTAATGGCATTAATAGTGAAAAATTTGCTTATATTTTAGTATTGAAAACTTCTTTTTGGATTTAAACTTTGCTCGTTAACTGTCAGAATTAGTTTATTTTGGCTCAAAATTGGTTTAAGGCTCAACGCTCTGATATTTTTAATTTAATTTCATCTTAATTTTAAATGATAATCAAGTTTTGTTTGATAAATAATCGTGATCAAAACAATCTTGATTAAAAATTCATTCACTTAACATTGATTAAACACATGTATATTTTGAATAACTTTGTTTGATCATGATAAAATTTTGGGATAATTTTCAGTTATAAATCAGAAAAATAATCAATAAAATATAAACTAATATTTCATTTAAGGATTTCATTAAATTTTGTTCTGTCCCTCAATGTGTTGTCCCCTATTCGGCCCCCAAATCAGCCCTAATTTCTTGGCATCACTGCATCGAAAGACTCGAAATTGATTTATATTTAGTAAAGCATTAAAAGTGGGAAAATAGTCGACAAAATGGAAGTAAAGTGAAGACCAACAGAAGAGTCAGTCAGAGATGTTTTGAGTGAAAACATTTATTTGAAAAAAGACAGTAAATAATAAAAAGGCAAAAACCAAAAGCCGGGGGAAAAGTATAGCAGAAGTGAACAACGATTTATCAAATGGTACCACAAAGTCTCAAATCAAATGTAAATATAGCAGAATTGCTGCTTATTTGCCGGGAAATATATTTGAAATTCAATTAGGATAATTTATATTTGAATGGATGAAATGAAAATCAAGTTCAGAGTTCACTCATGTCTGCATTGATCATTCATCAAATCAGAAAATGTGATCGATTAGAACCTACTTTGTGTACACTATTATCCAATTATTAGTATTCAATGCCAAACATTGGCTCAAAAACACGAATTTTTATATAAAAATCAATTAATTCTTAATGTTTTTGTTGATCGGAATAAATGATAAGAATAGTGGCCGGCATAGGGCACAACCATAGGGCACAACCATACGGCACATCATAAAAAGCATTTGCGCTCTTTATTTGCATTTATTTGTTGATTATATTAAGTGATTGCCAGCAATGGTTTGCATCATTGCTTAACACAATAACTAATTATTGTTGTAATTCTTCTTTACCTGTCTCTCGACTCGTGTCAAAACGCCAATGCACTCGACAGTGCACTCGACAGTGCACTCGACAGTGCACTCGACAGTACACTTATCAGAGCAATTAAAATTAGCTGCCATTTCACGCTCTAAGACTTTCATTGAGATCTTTTCAATTTCATGCGATATTTCAACAAAAAATTCATAAAATTATCTCTTTTTTTATTTAAATATACAATCATTTGATTCATTTATCTGACAAAAACTGACTTCTCTTAAACTTTAGTTTTTATTTGAATAATAAAAGTCAAGCGATTACTCAAACAAAGGATATTCCAATGAATGCCATTCCTTAAGATTATATCAAACAAATGATGGAAAATATCGTAAAAAATATTTTTATGGGAAATATATTTGAAGTCTGAAATGTTTTACTAAATATAAGCGAAATATAATAATTGTGAGGAAAAGGCATTTCATAATAAACATAATTTTGTTAATCTGATCTCAAATGTATTCCAATGGAAAGAAGTGTTGAACGCAAACAACGATATCATTGATATTAACAAAATTTTTGGACCAGAAGTTCAAAGAGTCATATATTGGCGTCAAATTCGATAATTTCTTTGTTTGCGTTAAATGTATATTAAATCTAAATATTAGTATTTCTTTGAATAAATTCTATAATAAATTTCTAAGAAATAATTCAATTGAACGGATGATTTTCAGTACACCAGAGAAAACCGGCTAATAAATGACTTAATTGTTGAGCTGAGCATTTATTCTGTGCTCACATTCATTCTGTATTTATTTTTCATTTATTAGAGGAGAAAGCAAATGTTTCTACGACTTTAATTGGGATAAATATTTTCACAATAAATATTCAAATAAATAATTCCTAAATTTATCTGCGATTTAACCCAATTCTGAGCCCATTTGACTCGAATAGGAAATTTGGGGAAACGATTTATTTTTGTTATACCTTTTGTTCATTTATTTAGTCTAAGAAATGGCCATTTAGTCTACAGTTACAGCACTGAAGGTTGTGCTGATCAGTGCCACAAAAGCTTACAAATGTCTGAAAGGAGTGCACAACCGATAGAACCCTCGCTCTCAGCCATCAGTTCTCATTTGCAACAGAATTATTTTTGGGCCAAAGTTTGTGAGTGTGTGAAACAAAACAAATTAATCTTCAAATATATTCCTGTAAATGATTGGATCGATTTGCAGGTGTATTGTATCAAACAATATGATTGATATCCCGACCAAACGTCACTTCTTTTGCGTTCTTTTACATCAAAATTCAATGCAAACACACTTTTCTTCTTTTTGTGCATAAAATCATTGCTTTTATGCAAAATCTCAGACAAACTCTAATATTATTGAATGACTTTATATTAATAGGTTTTTCGGTCAAACATTCATTTAATTCAAATCGTATTTATTTATCACTCAATCGTTTTATTGGGATTTTAATGATAATAATATTATAGTTTTGTCTTATCTCTCATCGGAGGAAATCGTGAAATGAGATGTCAGCGCACATTAGCTTAAGAATGAGTTGACCACTATTTTCACTTTTGGGGGTAACTCTCCGGAGACAATCAGTTAAATCAATTAAAATCAATGATTTTCTTAAATAAAACCATATTTTTGCAAATCATTTGATGAAAAATTGGGGAAAATCTCATTTGAAAAGTGGAACAAAACTACTGAAAGAGAGAAAGAGTATTACTTTTTGAACATTTATTTGCATAAAATGGTCAGAACTTGAAATTTCACTTAAATAAGTTAAGTCAGGCAATAATGAGAAGCGCTCAACAAAGAGTCAGTTCAACCAAAATAATTGTGAATACATTTACTGAAAGAGTCAAAAGTTGGAAAAACTTTTGGTTAAATGGCTTTTGTTATGCCTTTAAGGCAATCCTCGCTTCTGAACGACACGAACCAAACTTTTTACCTGAATATTAAGAATTTTAATCGCAATGAAAAACATTAGTAAATATTCATTTGAAACGCATTTCATTAAATATTTAGTGAAGTTTGTTGTGATCGAAATCACGGATTAAATTTTAAACTAAAATTGATTATTAAAACACAAAAACTAATAAAAACTTATCAAAAGATCAAAAGCATTGATAAAAGCACTGAATCTGCGATTGTCTACACTATTGAAGTACTAATAAAAAAAATTTGATAAATTAATGATAAAAGTCGAGAACGTGATTACCATTGATTGTGATATTAGTAGAGCAGAGTTAAGAAATTGCTCTTAAATTAGTTATACATTTAATAATCAATTCATTGGTAAACGTATAGACACTCATAGATCGGATGGACCTCCTGTTGGCTCTGAAATCACGACTGACTTCTATATATTTATATTCTTAAAGTGATTGCCATTTACTACACATTAAAAATTAGATAAATATTTTGCGTTATTTTTTCTTTTATTATCTCTTGGAATCGAAGGACCGCCTCTTTTATATATAATCAATGAAATCCCGATTCTGACTTCTTTTGCCTTAACATCAAGAAGAAGAAAAATTTTATTCGAGATTAGTTTTCTTAAAATGTAATCAATTACATTTATTAATTTGAAATTTTACTAATTTTTCGCTGCAATAAATTATTGTGGCGTTTGTTGTAATCAAAGCATTTCTTTACTTTAGTTTTGATGCAAAAGTCTATTTCGTGAGACTTTAACTCAAATTCAATATTAGTTTAATTATTTATTTTTGATTTTTTCCTTATATTCCTTAATAAATGAATTGACTTTTGAAAAGACTTAACTAATTATGAAAAAAATATAATATATTTCTTATAATTTTCGTACGAAATATAATGAATGAAACTTCACTTCGATTTTGATTTTGAGTTTCATTTATTTTCTAATTATATTTTGAGAGAAATATTATTTCCAAATAAATGTTTATTTGAATCTGTTTTTGCAATAAACTAATAAATGCTCTTGTATAGTCCAATCAGGAAGACGAGGAGGACTTACATGAATCTGAATTCGATTCCGAGGATGAGATGAGAATTAATTCATTGAATTCCATTTCGGCGATCAATCAAATGAATGCATTGACCAGGATCAAAATGGAGGATATGAAAGAACAGAGAGACCCCAGAGAAGACATTCTCTCGCGATTCAAACAAGAGATGGACGACAGGGAAAGAGAAGAAATTGAACGCGAATTCAAGAACTCACGATCACAACAGGAACTGCTCGCAAACCTTCAAAGACAAATGGCGGCGGCAAATGTGTTGGCGGCCGGACTGCCCAACGCCGCCGCACACTTCGCCGGTTTGGCCGCTTCTGTTGTTTCTTCAAATGCGGGCGCACTTCCACTAAATACAGTGACCAGTTCTGCTAACTTGTCCTCTATGGCCCCCACTTCCACATTAATGTCAAGTTCCTCCCCTTCGGGCGCTTCGGGTTCTTCCGGTCCGTCGTCTTCGCCAGCGATTCAAAGTATTGAAGCCGGAAAAGGATATACTTTCGAAGAACAGTTCAAACAGGTTTGTAATCATTTTTAATATTTTTTTTCAATCTTTACTAATAAATTAAAGAGAGATTACATTATTTGATAGACCAAGTAATATACCCAAGGTTATCAACAAATCTAATGATCCTCTAAGCAAACTAAGCAAACAATTAATTTTAAAACACAATTTATTTAACGCATTAAGTATTTAGTGGTTAAAACACTCATTAAAATAATAAATTATATGAAAGTCGAGAAAAATTATTAAAAAAAAGAGTTTAATTGAGTTTAATAGTGAGGACGGAGTGGGTAATCGACGCCTAACAAATGTGTTCGCCTAAACTTCAAATTAGCCATACCTGCAGACCAGTTCCCCACCGCCAGTAGTGTTTCTTTAAGTAGGAGTAAATGTTCTCCACTGGAGTTATTTTTAAGTTTGAGTTAAAGTTTTTATATTTTTCTAAATTAAATGATTGTTTAATTCGGAACAACACATAAGTAGTGGTGTTTTTGAAACACTTTTATCTATTGTTCGCTTCTATTCATTCATCTATTTTTCAATGTTTTTTGTTTTGTCTTTTCTTCCAAAATATATGTTTATCTCAATATATAATGAAATCACAATATTTTTCGCATATTTTATGGTTAATATGCGAGGAATGGCTCTAAAAATGACTTTAAAGCGTTCGATGAGACTTCACTACACCTTTTGTAAACAAAACATTCAGTATTATTCTCGCCAAATAAGATTAGAAAGAGGGGTGGGGTGGGCTCCGACCCAGACCAGGCAATAGAACAGAATAGCATTAAAACATCATAACATTGGCACTGCATTCACTGGCATTGAATTTAGTGCTCGCATTGCATGCAATTGAATGTTAGTTAGAAAGAGGTTTTTTAAAACTAAGTTTATTATAAACTGTCTGCGAATATGTCGGCCACCCTAAGCGAGTTTGTTTTCTAGTGATGAATGATCCCTCTCTTTCTATAATAATGCTCTTCTCTCGCATCGGATCTCATCTCTAATCAAATGCTTGTCTTTCAAATGCTTTATTTGAACAAAATATAAATATACAAAAAATTAGTGAATACTCACATCAAAAATACAGTCATCTCTAAAGAAGAACTCATTTCAATAGTAATATAAGTTTTTTTTAGTATTTGCCAATCGATCTCTTCTCGAGTTGTCATTTAATTATAAAAATATCCAATTATTCAAAACCTAATCATTCTTTGATTTGAAGAGAATTTTTTGTATTTGAATGCAAATATCTTAATCTCAATAAACTTGTCTTTACTTGTCTTTGAGTGTATTTCAAGACTCAAAAGCTCTCAATTCATCTTAAATTCTTTATATTAGAGTCGATGGTCTTATGAATAATTAAAATCATTGATTAAATAAGACAATTGATGTCATAATCATTGAAAATTCCTGTTTTTAAGGAGAAGTGGATAATAATATATCTATAAAATCAGGTTATTTCGAGTTATTTCGATTAAAATAATCCCAAAACCATAAAAACCAAACTATTTATGGATTGAAATATTAGTTTATTCACGGAATTAAGTTTTGATTTAAGCACAAGAATGCAATAAATTTAATAATTGTTTGCCTAAAAACCAATTGGATTTGCCGTTTGTTTGTAGGGTTCGCCAAAAATTGAAATTCAAGTACTTTTCAGAATTTATTAATAATTTATTGCATTTATATTTTGAATGTTTCAATAGATTATTGGAAATGAGTTTTTGCACAAATAGTTTAATTATTGTCTCTAATATGAATTCAAACGACAAAAACGAAGGATTTTTTGATAAAATTAATTCTGAAATAAATTTATTCTTAAAACAAATGAATTATTTATTCACTTATTATTGTGAAAGAAATCATTAGAACCATTTGGAGACCGAAAAAATTCCCATTTTCTGATTGAAATGCATTTCATAATCACATTAAAAGTTGAAGGATTAATTTTACTTAATTTACTCATTGTTTAATTGGCAAAATATTAATAAAGTCGACTCAAATTCATCACATTTTCATCACATCCTTATTTAATACTTATTTTTTATTTTTATTAATGTTTCGATTCAATGAAAAACTTTTGAATTTATTATTAAAAGAGTGGGGTTTCTATCGCTTCAGCCATAAGTCTATTTGATTAAAGTTGAAGAGTGAGTCCAAACAAATATTGAAATAAATTGAGTCATAATATTAATAGTTTTATTGAAGCCTTGAATACAATTAACACATTAATTAAATTTCTCGAAATTCCTTTTGATATGAAATTGTTGTTATTTATTCATTGAAATGACAATCAAATGCTAATTTCTGGTAATAAATGATGTTATCTAGTTATTTTTACTTTTTAAATAGTATTTGGGATACTTTTCTTGAGAAACATAATAAGAGAAATGTGTTTGCGATGAATGAATGGATGAAAAGGATGTTTGAATGGGTTAAGTAATCATCGCATACATCACTGACTCGTAAGCATTAGTGCCAGTACTCCACTGTTTACTGTTTGCCAAATACAACGCCTCTCAGCTCTAAGCCATGAACTTTAAGTTTATTTAGTATTCATTAACCTTTTTCTGTTTGTATCAAGATTATTTTTCCCAAATGTTTAACAAATTATCAATTAATCTTAGTTGTGGAGTGAGCTAGCTAGGTTTTCGTCTTAGAAGAGCCAAAATGGAAATTGAATTTAAGATGAATTTAGTGGTATATATGTTCTGTCAATTTTACTCTGACTTTCTTTTTTAAATCACATCTAATCGTAGAGACATTTAATCTATTTTTGGTTTATCGCCACTAAAACTGCGAAACAGTCGTCAGAGTCTATCATAGATTACATATACTCTATAAGGAAATAGTGATGCATATGTTGGGCAAATGTGTGCTAAAACAGCCTCACTTACACCACCCAATTGTGTTGTTGTGTATGCAGTCTTAATGCCAGTTGTGTATAGCGTGCACTTGTGTTATATTTGTGACGCGTGCCTTCTATTATGCCTTCTATTATTTGGGTCTCCCCTCATATCCCTCTCATCCCGATATCCCTCACATCGAATTCCGTTAGAGTGAGACGACTGACTCGTCTCACTCTCATTGAGTCTGAATCTGTCGTCTCATTCGGTTTGTGAGGCAGTCCTTCATTCGGATGAGACTTCCATTAAATTTAGAAATAAATATTAGAATCATTTGAACAAAACTCAGACATTAATTTCAAAGTGAATACATTCTTATAACAGCTTTTATCCGCTTAAAACCCAAACTCTAATTAGCGGTGATTTTCATCGACACTCTAATGATTTACTCTTATCTTATGTCATAAAATCATTTCTTTTAATTTAATTTAAGCCATATTTCATAGAATGACTTTTTTTCGAAAGCATTTGTTATAAGATTTATTGCCATTTGTTTTGTGCTGTAATTAAGAAAATATTGATATAATTATTTGCAAAACGAGTCGACTTTTTTTAATTATGAAACGGTCACGAATAGTAAAACAGTTAACACTGACTCAGGCCTTTGACAAATAGAAGTCACTCCATGGGTTCTAAAGGAAAGCCATTTCTTTATTCAATTGTAAGGCATAAGAAATACTCGAATTTGACTCCAATGAGTGATAAACTAATGGTAACACAACTGTTGTCCCATAACTTATTCTTATTAGACATAAGAGTAACACTTTTCTAAAGTATATTTATATTCATTTCTATTTTAAAGTTTTTTTTAAAGAAATTTCTCATTAAAACCATTTTAAGTGAATTATTGAATATTTCATAAATTTATTAAAAAATATCGAAAATATAAATCAATTGTTAATTATTATGTTTTTATTGATAATTCATTAAATATTTTATATTTTTTATCGAAAGAATCGACAATTATTTCACTCCAATGAATATAAATATCATTTAATTTAATGAATTTTCAAATTAAAACAACACATTTAGTCAATAATTATGTCTTAGGAAATGATAATTTTAAAGTTAATAACAAAAGCTATTTATTGATTGGGTTTTTCACAAATTGATTTTTTTAAACAAATAATTATAGCAATGATTTCCTTTGAGATCATTTAATATTATGAAGTCATGTCTGAACGATATCTTAATATTTTCTTTCATTACAGCGATTAGAGAAACGATAAGAAAATCATAAAATGTTTTTTACTCTGAAAGTACTCATAAAATAGTATTGAAAAAATGTCACTCAAATGTTTTAACATAATATCTAAACACAATCACTATTTACGCCAATTCATCAAAAGCTAGGAATCAGTTTTCAGATAATTATTCTTTTTATTGTCTTTTCTTAGAGTTACGAAATGAAAGTTTCAAACTATTGTTGTGCTATACTTATGCTTTACTTGTGCTTGCTTCAAATTCATTAAAGCTCATCTTTTTAATGATACTAACTCAAAATTACCTGCGTTTAAAATTGACAAGTTAATGTGTCTGAAAAGTTCTCTTTTCTTTTAATATGAGAATAACTTTTTTAGAAAATTAATTAAGAGAACTATATATTCATATTTTAAATTAAGGGCTGTTTTTTGATTAGAAAAATATTTGCTTTTTGTTAATCAAATCGTGAGTAAAATATTTTGTTTGAATCAATTGTTTTATGGTATCCATTGATTTATTTAATCCAACAAATCATGACTTGTTTTCGACAAAACATTTAAATCGATTAATAAATTCTCACAAAATTTATTATTTCTTATATTCAAAAGTTAATCAATAATTAAATCGAATTAAAATTGAATTTTTATTTATCTTTCGTTTTAAGTAAACCTTAAATCAAATAAAACTTTAGAATATAAAGATTTTATTAATTAAGTTTCAAAAGTATCTTGCTTAAATTTTCAATTTTACTCAAATGAAGTCAGAAACTAATCGTAATTTTCTGTTAATTAAAGTCATTAACCTTTTTCTCCTTTTGTCAGAAAGTCATCAGAGTAATTGATCCGTGAATATTGTGCCAATAAGTAACATGTTGAATTATTCATTCTTAATAACTAGTAATTTATATGAAAAATATTGAAATAATTTTATAAAAATTAAGTTTAAATCTTTGGAAAAGTATTTAAAACAGAAAAGTTGTATTCGCTCTAATAAATAACAATTAAATCGGTTTAATATAGTTTTGAGCCTCATTTCAATGAATGACTCAATTATTAATTGATTCCCAAAAATCATTTAAACATTAAGTAATGCAAAGAATTTTTATCTTTGAAAAGATTTTCACGTTTTTCACATTAAATGAAAAACTAATTAAATTGAAATAAAATCGAATTCTTATTAATCAAAGATAAGAGATATTTATACTCCACGTAATTTTAATGCTTGCTATCATATTAATTTAATCTTGTAAAGTTAAGTCACACACATTAGGAGTGCATTACTCAATTAATTTCTGTCTCTGACTCTAAAGCATAGGTTTTGATGTTTTCTTCGTTTAATATTTAGTGTTTTTCGTGAATTAAAAGTTTGTTTTCAAATTGACTCTTATTTTTGTTTCATGGGTTACATAAATGCCGGTCTTATTAGAAAGAGGAGTAGACGCTCGCGTGGACACCACACTTGTGTACTACCACTCGATAGGATCATCCGCTTCTGAAAAATGAGATTTTATATGCTGTGAATGTTTCGGTCTTTCATTCAGTCAATGCATGAATGAAATCATTTCATACGACATGACTTCAGATTATTTCTATGAATATCTGAAGAGTCGTTTCAAAAAAGTCACGATTAAAACACAAATATTATCAGAAGTAAGACTCGATTTTTAAAGACTCTTAAAAAAAAGAAAATTAATGTCTGAAAACTAGAAATTATTGCAACAAAATATAATAATTATTTGATGAACTCAACTCTAAATCCTTGCAAGTATTAACTTTTAAAGACTTGATTTCGTCCACTATTCAGATCACAAAACATCAGAATTTAAGTTAAGATAACAAAGATTTTTAAAAATATATTCAACGCATAAATAAATTGTTTAATAAATATGAGCTCAAAATAATAACAAACGTATCATAAAAGGAGAGCCAATCGATCAGATAATGAATATTTTTTATGCCTTTCATTAGAGTTATTGTTATTCTGAATCTTAAATAAATACTTGAAGTCAACAGTTTTTTATTGACTTTCCGTACATTGAATTGAATCGAAAGCCAATTAAATGCAAAAAATTCTTCGCAAAAGTATAAAACATTCAGTAATTAAAACTTAAGCGAAACAAAGTTTAGGTGAAATGCACACAAAAAGGGTTGTGTGCGGACGACTATCCCGATTGGAATGTATTGTCCTCCGGCTATAACTATAGAGAATTGCTTTTCTTTAATTTTTTCATAAAATAATCGGATAAAAGTTTCTGAATATAAATTTTTGAAAAAAATATGAATTATTCGAATTAATTTGGAATCGAATCTCCACTTAAGAGTCAGTCAATGGTTTCGGTTGAATGCAATGAATGGCTTTTGAAAAAAATCAGATTAATTTAAAATTTTAAAGTCAGATGTATTTTGATATAAATCTTCTGCATTAAAGAGAATTTATTTTCAAATTTTCGGTCTTAAGTTTCTTTTCGGTACTGAAAGCCAAGGATTTATATTTTTTGGCTAAAATTTATTATAGTTTTGGCGAACCATTAAATTTAAGAGTGATTTGAAATTCTATATATTTAATGAAAGTTTCAAATGAGGAGAACAAAAGTAAGCCATTGATTCAAAGCCAATAACTACCTGACAAAGTAGTGCTCTGCCAATACTTATGCCGATGTGTCACTTCCATAATGTACTGCTGTGTGAACTGGTCTCCAGATGCCGGCCAACTGTGCGCTTATTCTTTCTTTGAGTGAAACACAGATTACATTTTAAGTCGATTCCTAGAAAAATGAACCTCAACTTCATTCTCGATTAGCCATAATTTTAGTTCCTTGTGCTCAATAAACGCTCAATGAAAATTCAGAGCCCTATCCAAAGCCAATCCAAAGCCTATCCACCGAATAATAATCCAAAACCAAATTATAACAAAAACAACTCAACAGATAATTATAGTCATAGAACTGAGAATTCGTTAGAAAATGAGTTAAAATCACGTAAAAACTCAAACAAACTTCTCTTCAATTCTATAAAACCTTTGAAATTACTTTTCAAAGAATTCTTTCCGTTTCTCTCAAAAGAGTAAAGAAATTAATTTTTTTCCAATAAAACCTTTTCCACTAAATATTAAGTGAACTCAACTCCACCTAAACTTAATTCAGATTAATGTCAGCTCAAAAACGTCTCAAGAATTGAAGAGCGGATCAAAACTTAAATCATTAGTGATTTTGTCGGAGAAGTCATCCCTCTCTGATCCCTCTCTTTCTCTTATTCTCATTATTTGATTGTATAATAATTTCTTTGAGACCACATTTTAGATTCATATCTAAAATATTAAAATTTCATCGAAATGTCGGCGCTTTTGAACTAAAAAATCGAAACTAAAAATTATTAAAATATGTTTTTATGAAAATATCACTTTTATATACTCTTTGTCCGTTTGAAAACACAAAATATTTGATGATTTGGAGAATTTTTCGTACAAATTAACCTTAAATAACTTCATTTATAAGAATGATCTTACTTGTTTTATTTGTTTAAAACAATTCAATGATGAATTTATGAAAAAATTACAACTCATTTATAGAATCGATTTATTTATTGAATTCAATATAAAGCGAATGTAATCTTTGTTTAATTTATTCTGTTCTTAGATTTGAAACATGATAATAATCAGTCACATAAATTAATGCTCCAGGTTAATTTAATGCAAATCTCATGAATCGCGGCTTGTATTGCATGTCTTGACTGTCATATTCTTTAATTTAGATTCCCTTTAATGGCGACTAATTTTTTCATATTTTCTATATTTAAGACTAAATTTTATTATTTTTTGTGATATTTATTTTGATTAATCGTTTTGATAGCTCTACGAATTGAGTGATGACCCAAAGAGAAAGGAATTTCTCGACGATCTCTTCTCATTCATGCAGAAAAGAGGTAAGACTTCAGGTATATTATCCTTACTTTTTATTTTTTAACTATTAATCTGACGATCGCTTCAAATAAACGCCATTTAAAAACAAATATTTGATTCATGACTTTAAGACTTGTTTAGCGCTGAGAAATTTCGTTTAGTTTGTAAAGAAACTTGTTAAAACTGCCGTAACTAGCTAGTTACTTGCTGTTACTTGTACATTCTTACTTTTATGATGTTTTACCTAAAATTATTTCATTTAAGGGAAGATTTAGACAATTTTAAGCACATTTGGAAAACTTATCGAATATAAATTTTTTTAATAGCTTTTTCCCATTGAGATAAAAGTTGCTAACTTATCTAATAAGACACTTATTTTAAAATCTTATCTTTGCAATTGTTAATTAACACCTTGTTACCTTGTTAATTTTATTTATTATGTATAATATTTTAATATAGAATTCTTAGTCAGAATTTTCAGTTCTTTTAAAGTTTTGTTTAATTATTTCTGATTTAAATTGAAATTTCTTATTGAAATACTGTCCCCACGACTAACATATGCCAACACTTGTGATACGCCCTTTTCCGGAGCATTCGGTTTAAAAAATTTGGCTAATTTTGTCGATTTTCACTCAAATTTAGTTTTTGTTTGTTTGCGTGTTTTGACAAATGAATATTATATAGAAATGAGCCCAACGTATGTCAATGGAAGCGGTGGTCAAACTTTCCTGAGACCAAACCCTAATTAGAATTGAATGGACAGACCTTATGTTGAAAGCAAATTATTTGAAAAACACACACCGATTACCTGTTCTTTTGTGTTCAAACATTATTTATGAGTTCGGATATTAGCGAATCCATTAGCGCTTTCGTATAATTATTATTTGAAGCAATAGTTTCCCAAACTTTGAGGAAATCTCATCTTTAATTGAGTCATTCCGAGAATTTCAACAAATAATTGGATGCAATTAATATCCAAACTATTTATTAAACTCTTTTGAAAACTTAAAGAAGTTTTTATTCATTGTATAAATAATTGAATCTATTTTAGACTTTTTTTTTAGTTCAAAAGTTTAGTAAATAATTAGTTATCGTTTCGAAGCTTTTAATTTATAACTCAAATTACGATCGATTTTTAAGACTTTAAACTTCTATTTATTTAGAAATACTATTAATTAACTTTAATTGAAGTGTCGTTTAAGTAATTAATAATTGGAATTTTTTTTCCAATACTTTGATTATCGATTGACTCCACCAAACATTTTATTAATTAACCAAAAAATTGGAATTGAATTACAAAAACCTGTTGATAACAATTGTTTTATTGACAGAAAAGACTTTTGAATCGTTAGATAGTATGCGATAACACAAATGATTTGTTAGTTTAGCACAAAAACAGTACAAAAGTTAACGGTTTAAATCGGTTTCCAGTAGTTAACTGTTATTTAATTCCAGATTATATTCATTTCATTTTAAAAGCAATTTTCAAATGAATGATACAAAACAAACAAATATTTTAAAACCAAGAATGAAGTCCATTGATAAAATTGATCATGGCCAGGAAATTGACCGGACATAACCTTCAATTTAGTTGTCAGATACGTTAGTTTTAGTCTAAGTTAGAACATCTCATGATCTCAACCAAACGGTAGAGGCGTTAGTACTCTAAGGTCGAACTTAGTCTCTCTCTCTCTCTCTCTCTCTCTCTCTCTCTCTC